>ML784641.1:608291-622050 GCA_009831015.1 Picea engelmannii | reverse complement strand
TCTTCTGAACTCACGAAGGTTACTATGAATTCAAGGTGATGCCATTCGAGTTAACCAATGCCCCTGCTACCTTCTAAGAAACAATGAATGAACTTTTTCTACCCTACCTAAGGAAGTACGTACTAGTTATTTTTTGATGATATTATTATCTACAATAAGACATGGAAGGACCATCTTAATAATTTGGAGCAGGTACTTTCTCACCTTAGAGAAGAAAATCAATTTTATGCAAAAATATCAAAATGAACTTTTGGTAAGGAAGAAGTAGAATACCTTGGCAATGTCATATCCAAGGAAGGAGTCAATGTGGATCCTAGTAAAATCAAAGAAATCATGGATTGGAAAAAATCAAATAATGTATAAAAAATAAGAGGATTCCTAGGATTAATAGGTTATTACCAAAGGTTCATCAATAACTATGCTCATTTGAGAACACCACTATCAAACCTATTAAAGAAAAATTCTTTCTAATGGAATAACTAGGAAAAAAATGTTTTGAGACATTGAAAAGTGTTATGTCATTCACACTTGTGTTAGAGACCCCATATTTTACAAAACCATTTGTGGTAGAATGTGATGCTTTAGGTTTTGGAATAGGCACAATGTTAATGCAAAACGACCATCCGATAGCTTTTGAGAGCCGAAATCTCAACAAAAGGGAATGCTTAAAATCTACATATGATAAAGATATGCTCACCATTATACATGTGTTAGCTAAGTGGCGACAATATCTCTTAGGAAATAAATTCTCAATACGTACAGATCACAATAGTCTTCAATTCCTGTTACAACAAAAAATGTTGTCCACCGGACAACAAAAATGGATGGAAAAATTTTCCACCTTTGACATGGAAATATTACACAAAAAGGGGAAGGCCAATGTAGTTGTTGATGTACTATCATGAAAACATGATGATGTAATAGAATATTCAACAACAATTATGATTCCTTATTAGTTATATGAAATCCGAGTTGAATATGCCAAAGATCATGAATCTTATTCAATAATCAACAATTTGGACCAAAACCCAAAATTTGAATGGAGAAATGACATATTATGGTATAAGGACATAATCTATCTAATTCCATCTTCCAAGTTTAAAATGAAATTCTTAAAGGAGTCAAATATATCCCCAACAATAGGACATGTAAGATTTTTCAAAACCTACTATAATGCATGACAATTGTTTTATTAGAAGGGGATGAATAAGGATATTCAAAATTTTGTTGCCGGATATGACACATATGAAAGAAATAAAAATGACAATGTTATGTGTCCGGGGTTACTTCATCCTCTACACATTCCTAACAAAAAATGGGAAGAAATTTCGATGGACTTCATTGAAGGGATGCCCATGTCCGATGGAAAGGATAAGATGTTTGTCGTGTTGACAAATTAACCAAATATGCACATTTCATGGAAGTAAGGAAAATAGACTCAACAAAACAAATTGCGGATGTATTTTGAAAAAACATTTATGAATTGCATGGTTTTACAATGCTCATTTTCAATGATAGAGATGCAAAATTTAAGGAAATTTTTTGGAGAGATTTTTGTAAACAAATTTGAATATCCATTAATATGAGCTCAACCTAACATTTGCAAACATATGGTCAGATAAAAATTGTAAATAAATGCTTAGAAACTTACCTCCATTGTTTTGTGACAGATGAGAAGAATACATGGTCCCAATGTATACATTTAGCCAAATGGTGGTATAATTCTACATATCACACTTAAGCTAAAATGACTCCTTTCCAAGCCTTATATGGTTATGAACCACCCAAATGGAAAGAGTTTGTGCTAATTGAAACTAAAGTCGAAGCAATAAGGAATCAACTAGATGAAGAGCAAAAAATCATCAAATATTAAAAGAAAAATGAGAAATAACTCATAATTGAGTGAAACAACAAGCATTCCAACATAGATGAGAAACACAGTTTGAAGAAGGTGATTGGGTGTTTGTAAGCGATCCAAAATTGGATCCAGGAGCTTTATGGGGCTCAGAAAGACCTAAAAATAAAAGTTCTCATAATGGCTTCAAAATGGATGTGTGCGTAGGCCTTGTTGATACAAACCCAACGCAACTTGAACGGGCTCAAACAACTGTCGTATGCTCCTGATATGGTGATCTGTTTGTTTTTCCAAGCAAGCAAAAAAATGATTACTGTACAGTGCCATGTGGCAGCTGACTGTACAGGCTGTACGACCGTACATCTGATGTGGCAACTGACTGTACAGGCCGTACGGTCATACAATTGATGTGGCAGGTTGATTGGGTGTATGGACTGATGACGTGGACATGTATAGGGGACCAATCAGGGAGTGACATGTGTCACCCTTGGAGTGATGACACGTGGCACGCCCATATAGATGACATGGCAGGTCTGTACAATCTGTACGACATGTGGCACTTGCGTGGCAGGTACATGTGGCAGATAAGTGGACCATTCAACGTTCGACACGTGGCATGTTTTCGACAAATGGCATGGTACCACGTGGCCCAGACATGGGTTGCCATGTGGCACCCATGGATTGGTTCATTGGTTTATGTGGTAAAAGGTATATCAGACTCCCTGGGAATCGACTGCGGGACCTATGGCATGGGGGAGGAGCGTTTTGGGTAGGCAGGGCCACCAACCCGCCTGCTTTGTTCCTTATTAACCCATGTTCAAAGTTAATATTTGAACTTGATTAAGGTTCCAGGTGGAGGAGTATGGGGCTGGGGCCTAGCCCCAACCCCCAGTCACAAATCTTATCCATATGACTGTTGATCAACTCCCTTTTATTTTGCGCGCAGATATAACCACGGTTCCAGCACTCAATCCAGTGGAATCCTATGTGACCCGGTCCCTTGGTAGTTGGCGCAGAGTTCGAGGTTATCCCTAGTCAGTCAGGCTAGCTTTCCGACCAAGGGGCATAACCCATTGATTAACTGTCAGGAGATTAAATAAGGTATGGCGCGTGGGTGACAAACATTGGGGCATATTGCCTTGCCACAAGACCAACACCCAAATTCAGAGGGAGCTAACAAACCAGTACCAGTGTGAGGACACATGGGACATGCCCATACGACCAGGGGCCAACTAAAAGGGGGTTGCGCCCTATATTACTACTAAAGTGGGTTTTTTCACTATATATTAGTGATTTTTAATGATTTTTGGGGTATTTTTGGAGATTTTTGGCCAATATTGGGGGATATTGGGCCCTTTTTGAGGCCACATCTTGGGGGGAAGTTGGGAGATAGTTACCAACTTTAGATATATATAAACCAGGGCTTCTTGATGCCATGAGAGGACATTCAGAGCAGGTTTATGCTGAATATTTTCCAAGCCAAAACCATTTATATGCAGGGAAGCTATTGAGGAGTGCACCTTTGCGGGCCATTTCTGGGAGCTCCGGTCATCCGATTTGAGTGCCATTTCTTTTGTTGGGTTCTAGAGATCTGGTAGAACAAGACCAGATCATTTTTGTAACCTTTTGGCACTGTTGTGATTCTATTTTAAAGATTTGAACATAAATAAGAAAAAGTCTCATCCACTGAGACAAAGGCCCGGAGACGTAGGCAAGATTGCCATACTCCGTTATCACTTTGGTGTTCTATGGTTTGCTGCTGTTTATGCTTTATTTCAGATCTGTATATGTGTACATGTATTTTATGATTTATTATCATTTCTTCCTCTTTCATTCATCTTTCTAATTGGTTAATCAACACATGCATAATAACTCAACCATTGTCGTATAAAATATCTTTTCGGATCAAGAGGTATCATAGCTAGTTGACGTTTGGATTTGAGTTTTTCATGTTAGTGAGGGAAAAGCTACATCATGGTGAATACGAGCTTGTTTAAGAGAATCCATTGATTGTATTGAGAAAGAGAACTTCTCAAAGCGAGAATTTGGTATTGGAAGAGGGACTTTCTCAGGATGAGAAAGAGTTTTGAAAAAATTCTTTGCTATGTCAAAGATGATGAAGGTTTTGTATGAGGATTACTTGGAACGAAAGAGACCAGTTCTTGGTGATCCTCAAAGGGAAAAAATGAAGAAGGAGAGGATCCTCCTCAAATTATTCCTTCACCTCCTTCTTCTCCTTCTTCTTCAAGTTCAAGTTCTAAATCCAATGCAAAGAAACATGTCCATAAACATAAGAATGAAATGCCTTTATTAAAAATTGATGTTAAATTCGAATTACCCATATATGATGGTGAAGTTAATGCAGAGAGACTTGAAAATTGGGTCAGACATATGGAGGTTTATTGCAGTGTGCAAAAAATCAAGGATGAGGCAACTCAGATCAAGTTGGCATCACTTAGACTTGTAGGCACAACACTCATCTGGTGGCAAAGCAAGTTGCAAAATGGAACGCAACAAGTGGGTAACATATTTCCATCATGGCAAAGTTTTATTTCTGCACTTAGAAAACAATTCTATCCTTTGGGTTATAAAGAGAAAGCGTTAATTGAATGGCAAGCTTTAAAACTAAGAAAAAGACGAATAGTGCAAGAATACACAGATGGATTTCACAAAATGGCATTGATGTTAGATATTCCTTTACATACCCAAGAAAATATTATGAAGTATATAGGAGGTTACCTGCACATATTCGAAATCTTGTATTCATGTTTGGACCAACTAATATTGATGAGGTTTTTGTTCAAGTGACATACATTGAAGCAGGAAAAATAGGGGTTGGTGTATCAGGGGAATCATCTTCAAGGAAAGAGGACAAAAGGAAGTGGCATGGGAAGAAGGCAAATTCAGTGGCAAGAAAAGAAGAGAGGCTCTCTTGCAAGCATTGCAAGAAAGAGGGGAATGATGAGGATCGTTGTTGGCAATTGCATCTCGAGAAGAGACCGAAGTGGTTCAAGGAAAAGAAAGGGAGGCAAATAGTTGCAACGACAACACGACCAACAAACTTGGGATCAGATTCAGGTGACAAATCAAAAGTCTCATTAGTTGGTATGACATGTAAAATTGGTGAAGGATTTGATTGTAGAAGTAACTTGTTTCACATCAGGGTCATCATGAGACACACTAAGGTTGACACATTGATAGATAGTGGATCTCAATCTAACTTAATTTCAGAGGAATTGGTTAAGAAATTGGGATTAAAAACACAGATACATCATAAGCCTTACACACTTAAATGGATAAGCAACAATCATCAAATGCACATAACCAAGTAGTGCACATTAAAATTTTCAATTTCAACTAATTTTGTGGACGAGGTATCATGTGATGTGGTGCCACTAAGTGAATGTGGAATGGTCTTAGGAAGTCCATACTTGTATGATCATAAAGCAATCTTCTACAGGACAAAGAATCAATATCATTTAACCAAAGCAAGTAAAGAATACGTGGTTCATGCTCATCATCTAAAGGAAAATAAAATTCTTCAAACTATGGAACAATTAAGAAAGGTGGCTCATGCAAGAAACACACCTATAATTGTTTCAAATCAAGTAATCGATCTTAAGCAAGAACAAGAGATGATTGTAGAATGAAAAATCAATCACAGTTTGCTTCAAGACAAGCTAATGTCGTGCAAGTATTATAAACATATCAGCTCATTTGCATTCATATTTTTGATGCTATCATTAGTAATGTTGTCTACATGGATGATAGTGTTTTCAGTAAGATGTGACAGGGTACAAATGGCTAAAAATATGCTGTCAGTTATCATGATTGTGTTACAATTGATCTTGATGAGATAGGTGCATAGGACAGAGTTCAGAGACAGAGAACAAGCCGAGTGGCCTATCCCGAGCTTGATGACTGGTTAGTAACCTTTAGGGGACCAAAAGGTCCTTAGTGGGGAGGTGTGATATAGAATTGCATCCAAGAGCTTGATGGGGCTCAGAAAGGCCTAAAAATCAAAGTTCCCAGAATGGATTCAAAATAGACATGTGCGTAGGCCTCATCGATACAAACCCAACGCAACTTGAATGGGATCAAACGAACATAGTATGCTCCTGATATGACGATCTGTTTGTTTTTCCAAACAAGAAAAAAAATGATGACTGTATAGTCCGTACAGTGCCATGTGGCAGCTGACTGCATAGGATGTACGACCGTACAAATGATGTGGTAGGAATAGTTTGCGATGATATGGCAGGGTCTGTACAACTAACATGGCAGGATGACTGGGTGTGCAGACTGATGATGTGGATAGGTACAAGGGACCAATCAGGGAGTGACACATGTCACCCTTGCAGTGGTGACACATGGCACGTTCGTACAGATGATGTGGCAGGTCTGTATAATCCGTATGACATGTGGTGCTTGCATGGCAGGTATAGGTGGAAAACAAGTGGACCATTCAGTGTTTGACACATGGAATGTTTTCGGCAAATGGTGTGGTGCCACGCGGCACCCATGGATTGGTTCATTGGTTTATGTAGTAAAAGGTATATCAGACTCCCCGAGAATCGATCGCGAGACCTATGGCATGGGGGAGGAGCGTTTTGGGTAGGCTGGGCCACCAACCCGCCTGCTTTGTTCCTTATTAATGCATGTTCAAAGTTAATATTTGAACTTGATTAAGGTTCTGGGCAGAGGAGTATGGGGCTGGGGCCTAGCCCCTGTTGATTTTTCATAAGATAGGTTAAGAATGAAGTTCATTCCATTTTTATCATTTCACTTAACCATAAACAATAATGTTGCAACAACCAAGATCACAAGAGGAAACACCATGCACAAGAACACAAGAAGTTTTTTGGGAAACCCTTCTCAACAAGGGAAGAAAACCCAACCAAATCCTTTGCTATATTCTTCAAGAGAAAGATATTCACCACCAAGAAAACCTAGCACACAAGAGGGCGCTCAAACTCTAGAATACTAGCGCTCAAGAGAGGTGCACACTTTTCCCAAGAAGGTGTACTTATTGAAATTTCCAAACTCACATGAAATATATGTTTCCTCAATGGGGAATTTACCTTTACTTATACTAACCTGAACCTGTCAACATAAGTGTCTATTGGCACAACATGGCCAACCTCACTAGCTTATAATATAATTAATATTAACTGGATTAATTATCTTTTACATTAATGATACAGGAGCATCGCTCCAACTCAGCGACACGCCAACCAACCAGCACATTCGACTCACATTCATGAAGGAGAGAGGCACCAACCCTCTCATTTTCAAATTTAAAATTTGAATTAAATGTTTGTAAGGATTTTAATGTCAAGCCATGCCTTTGTACAAGTTGTAGGCGGAGTCGACTTAAATTGTTGACAGGCTGAAGATCTAGATCCAATCTGGACTAGATAGTCATTGAATGAAAATCAATGAGAGTAGGTGAGAGAGGACCAGCTCGCAAAGCCCCTCTTTTGAAAAATATCTCTTGTGTCATTTGAGCCAAGAGAGAGTCTGTAGAAAATTGGGTAGGAGTTCCGAGAGAGAAAGCTCAGGATAGGAGTTAGTTCTGCGAGAGGCAGATAAATAGGTAGAGAAGAAGGCCGAGACATTGGAGGCAGATAAATAGGCCGAGAGAAGGAGGAGCACAAATTCTGTTGGATCGGAACTGGGAGGAAAGATCTGGACTGTTGAATCTATGTCCAGGTACACCAGAGAGCGCACAAGGGAAGAATAGATCTGGGCCATTAGATCTGAGCACAGAGGACTGATAGTCGTCGGATCTGGAAGAAGGCGCATGAGGTTTAACCTTGTGTATGTAGAGGATAACAGACTCATCAAAGTTCCGATTAGATCAAAACAATCCATCATCTCTGAGGATAGGTGGCAACAAATCCGAGCATTCAGAGATTTGGTCACTGGGAGATTGGCAAGGAGGAGTTGTTAAAACTCCCAAATGGTGAAATCGCGAATTCAACCACAACTATTGGATCGAGACAGAATATGGGCCGTAGATCTGGAACATTGGTTCATTTCAGGATATCGGGGATCGCGAGTTGGGAGAACAAGGTTCTCCCTTGGTTTTCATATCCCCGATACACGAAAAGGGGAAGAGCCGACATCAACGTGGTTGTCCATCAGGAGGACGCACGACGAGAGTTCAGTGTTTCGTTGACTTGCTACTGAAGAAAGTCAACAAAGGGAGAAATGAGAACTCGTGACAGGAGAAATTGCGATTTAATCACAACCGTTGATTGAGGAGAGACTTGGACTGTTGATCGTCCAAGGGGGAATTATTGGCATTTGGGAATCGAGAGTTGGGGGGACAAAAGTCCTTGACTTCCACATCGCTGATACGTGAAATGTGATGAGAACCTTTGGGCTTAGTCGATGATCACATGACAGGGTCACATGAGGCCGAGATAAAGGAGGAGCTAGAGGACCGTTAAGCCCTTTTCGGGGTTTCAGGACTTGGAGGAGTCGAGGGTCTCGAAATGAAAAACCTCGACATCACGAAACGTGATGTGCCTATCGTGTAGGCAGGTGGTCATAGGGTTGTGGTTACGTGAAGGGAGCTCACACCTAGTTCTAGTATGCATGGGTTGAGTTCAAATAAAAGGACCCATGGATTCGTTCAAAGGGTTCCAACAGGAGCCCGAAGAGCCATTTTGGCTCATCAAGAGAGAGAAGAACGATCCTTGACCGGGAGGTCAGCGGACCATGCCGAGGCAGAGGTAGGGGGTCTACATCAAGTGGTATTAGAGCCACTTTCTGTCTGTAGACTGTAGGCATAGGGAAGCAGAGTAGATAAAGGAAATACTCTGATACCATCAAGTGGTATCAGAGCTTGGAATTGATTTCTATAAGAAACAGAGGTAATCAGAAGACCGATCTTTTCTTACAGATAGTAGAGAAAGGATATAGTCTGATACCATCAATTGGTATCAGAGAACATAATTGATTTCTGTAGGCAACGGAGTTAATCGGAAGGCCGAGCCTTGCTTGTAGACAACAGACAAAGGATAAATTCTGGTAACATCAAGTGGTATCAGAAAACCAGAGGTTCATCTATATGCAACAGGTGAAGGAAGACAGGGTATTGAAGCTTTGTAGTGATTGTTGCAAGACGATGTGCAACAGTTAATAGACAATCATGTAGACTATAGGAAATGATGAAAATAGTCTCGGTTGTAGAGTAAACATTAGACTTGCCAAGAGGGCAGGTAGAAGGAAGAAGATGGCTACTGAAGGCCATAGACGTGGTCGAAGAGAAGACCGCCAACAGAAAGGAAAATATGATATGGACAAAGAGATCAGTGAGGTGAGGGAACAAATGGAAAATCTTGCATTGGAAATGCAACAAAGTGCGAAAGCACATTGGGTATATGAGTGGTCCATGAAAACGAAGGTGAAGTGGCCAGTCAAGGAATTGTTGGCCAGAAGACAATGAAAACTGTTGAGGGGATGACTGAGGCATGTTGAAAGCCTTAAGAACACAGAAGAAGTGGTTCACATCTATGAGCCAGAAGCTGGGAAGAGTCTCAGTGATGGTAAGGAGGAGAGATCAAGCACAGATCTCAGAAACTACCAAGTGGGCAGAGATGAAATTTCAAGTTGTTAGGTGGGCATTGGAAAGAGATCAATGGAAGGTCTCGTATGCTTCCAGAGGAGCAGTTCCAAAATTTCATATTTCCAAGTGGGCAACGAGATGGGATTGGTCGATCTCATAGACTGCTAGGTGGGTAGCATAGAAATCCCAAATTGTCAGGTGGGCAGGGGAAAAGAGGTGAGACTGTCTGAGAGTATCACATACTCTGTTGAGATTTCGTATCAGCAAGGATAACTGATAGAGAAAGATCATAAGTGCATTCTGATGATTGGGGGAATTCAGGTATTCATACCAGGTAGCCCAGTTGAGGCCAGGGAATGCGTTGTAGAGACAACAACAGAAGAAGGACAACCAACATAAACTGTCAAAAAAGAGGAAGAAATGGGGCAGACATCAGGATTCGAACAAGAAGAAAAATATGATCATTCAGAAGAATGGCTCAACATTTTCATCCTGGGAGATGAACATGGGACAGTTGCAGTACTGGAAGCTGCAGAAGGAGAATCAGAAGCAGAGGAGGAAGCATACAACATAGACCTTGCTGGTCTGTGTGAAGAATTGGAAGCCCTAGAGAGGAGGGTGATGGTGCAAAGTTTTCACATCCAATAGATCAAGTTGGAAGTAGGTGGAGAAGCATACCAGCCAGGGGAACAACTGGAAGAAGATGGAGATATGCCAGCAGGAGAATTGGCAGCAACAAAACTATCACAGAAAGAAGCTGAACAAAATCTTGATGAGGAGATTGCAGAATGGAAGTCGGTAGAAGAGTGGAAACTCAATGCCATGAGGGGAGAAAATCACAAGGGTGATCAAGTTGATCTACTCGTCGACAAGGGGGAAGTGCAACCGAGGAGACTGCATAAAGGGAACCAACCATTGGAGTAGTTGGAAGATGTAGTTGAGAAAATTAGAAGGATAATGTTAAAGTTAGTACTGGAAGCAGTCAACAAGGATAAGCTGAGTAGAGGGGAACCTTCCATAGTAGCACGAAAGAAGAAAATGATGCAGTAGCAGCAACAACGAAGCGGTGGAGCAGATGGGCAGCTCCAGGAGACAGTTTGGGATCTAGGTGGATTTCAACAACATAGCTGGGAAGCTCATGAAATTTTTCACAGTAGGGGAGTATGATGTAGGTGAATCGCTCCAACTCAATGGCGCACCAACCAACCAACACATTCAACGCACATTCATGAAGGAGAGAGGCGCCAACCCTCTCATTTTCAAATTTAAAATTTGAATTAAATGTTTGTAAGGATTTTAATGCAGGGCCATGCCTTTGTACATGTAGTAGGCAAAGTCGACATAAATGGTTGACAGGCTGAAGATCTAGATCCGATCTGGAGTAGACATTCATTGAATGTAATTGAATGTAAATCAATGAGAGTAGGTGAGAGAGGACCAGCTCACAGAGCCCCTCTTTTGAAAAATATCTCTTGTATCGTTTGAGCCAAGAGAGAGTCTGTAGAAAATCGGGTAGGATTTCTGGGAGAGAAAGCTCAGGATAGGAGTTATTTCTACGAGAGGAAAATGGATAGGTAGAGAAGAAGGTCGAGAGCTTCTAAGCATGGAAATCTTCGAAGGAAAGGAGAACGCGCAAAGCTTAGGAGGAGGAGCACAACTGCCGTTGGATCGACACTGGGAGGAAAGATCTAGACCGTTGAATCTACGTCCAGGTACATAGGAGAGCGCACAAGGGAAGAATAGATCTGGGCCATCAGATCTGAGCGCAGAGGATTGATAGCTGTCGGATCCAGAAGAAGGTGCATGAGGTTTAACCTTATGTATGAAGAGGATAAAGAACTCGCCAAAGTTTCGATTAGATCGGAACCGTCCATCATCTCAGAGGACAGGTGGCAACAGATCCGAACATTCAGATATTTGGTCACCGGGAGATTGGCAAGGAGGAGTTGTTAAAACTCTTGAATCGCGAAATCGCGAATTCAACCACAACCATTGGATCGAGACAGAATATGGGTCGTAGATCTGGAACGTTGGTTCATTTCAGGATATTGGGGATCACGAGTTGGGAGAACAAGTTTCTGCCTTGGTTTTCATATCCCCGATACGCGAAAAGGGGAAGAGCCGACATCAACATGGCTGTCCATTAGGAGGACGCGTGGCTAGATTTCAACGTTTCGCTAACTCACTACTAAAGAACGTCAATGAAGGGAGTAGCGAGAACTCACGACAGGAAAAATTGAAATTTAATCACAACCATTGATTGAGGAGAGACTTGGACCGTTGATCGTCCAAGGGGGAATTATCGGCATTCAGGAATCAGGAGTTGGGGGGACAAAAGTTCTTGACTTCCACATCGCCGATATGTGAAATGCGACGAGCGCCTTTGGGCTCAGCCGATGATCACAGGATAGGGTCACATGAGGCCGAGATAAGGGAGGAGCTAGAGGACAGTTAAGCCTTTTTAGGGGTTTCGGGACTTGGAGGAGTCGAGGGTCTTGAAATGAAAAACACCAACATCATGAAACACGACGTGCCTATCATGTAGGAAGGTGGTCACAGCGCTGTGGTCACATGAAGGGAGCTCACGACTAGTGCTAGTCCACGTGGGCTGAGTTCAAATAAAAGGACCTATGGATTTGTTCAAAGGGTTCCAAGAGGAGCCCGAAGAGCCATTTTGGGTCATCAAGAGAGAGAAGAACGATCCTTGATCGGGAGGTCAGCGGATCCTATCGAGGCAGAGGTAGGGGGTCTACATCAATTAATTACAAATCACATTAAGGTGGGGCCGACCTGTACCCTTTACATTACAATTAGGGTTACAAACATGTCTGACTCTTGAACAATATAGAAAGGAATCTAATACACCCACTAGTGCTCAGCCATAGGGATGTCCATATATCTAGATCACCGCATTACACAGAAGAACCAGATCTTCACACGTTCACCTGTGCTCGTCCACAAGCACACCCACTCTACAGATATTCTTTCCCACTGCCTCACACATGAGAGTCATCTGGAGTTTCTCATCAACTCTGCTGCTCAGAGGAGGCTAATACATCATCTTCATTTCTATTCACATGACGATGCACCCATCACTTTGGGATTTCACATGTTCACCTTGTTCTCAACCATAGAGACGTCTAACTCAACAGATCACCTTTCCCACTGGATAATCATCTGGATTTATTCTCAACTCTCTGAATGGAGGAGGTCATCTCTACGTTCCAACTCTGTCTCAGGTAAGAACCACATACCCTTATTAGGGGCTTTCTCTAAGGTTTGTAAGCTGGAGATGGACTCACATAGCTGTAGTGATCCACATCTCACAGGCTTCTAAGATGGAGAATGTCTCACATAGTTGCAATCATCAACACTCCCTCTCAGCTAGGGAGGCATTCTTCATTATGCCAAGTCTCACATGTATGTATTCTTAATTTTTTCTTGGATGGATTCATCAATACTCCCTCTCAACTAGGAAGACATTCTGTTAAGTACCTAATCAGATCTGCAAATATAATTCAATAATACCAAGAATAAACCATAAACCATTCACCATAACATGAACACAAGAAATAGAGAAAACCCTTGAGGTAGGTTAACACCATATATTAATCCTTATGGAAGGATAAAACTACTCAAGCAATCCTTGCTTGTACAATCACAATATTCTTCACTATGTTTCATTACATTGCCTACACTTCTTTATATATCTCTCCCTATCTCCTAGGAACCTTCTAGAGAGCCTTCTCACATTTATTACATCCAAGTACCATAGTGGACCTTTATTAATATAGTGGACTTAGTCCACCTTACATTGAATGACCACATTCCCATATATTAATTGACTTCCACTAATAACACATAACTACATTCCCATTGGGTACCTCCCTAGGTACCTCATATTACCTCCCTAGGTATACTACATTCCATCCCCTTCACATGTTTCGTCCTCGAAACATGAGAAGAAACCATAAAATATGACCGACTAAGCAATGTAGCCAACTGGTACCAAGTACGACCATCCATCCATCCTAATGGAAGTTGAACATTATTTCTATCTGCTACCTTTCCACCCTTATATTTCTCTGTATCATGTCAAGGTTTCCATGGGATTGTTTCTGTAGCTTGAGCTCTTCCCGTAGTGCTGGTAGTCCTCCATGCACCTCTTGATCGGTTTCCTGTCTAGTGCCCTGCTGGTGCATAAATGTGTTCATGCACATGCCCTTGCCTTGATGAATTTTGCATCTCTATATGATGTGGATGGCGATATACAACAACTGTAGGAATTTGTTCTTTTTTCTTCAAATCTGCAACACTTTGTGCCTTTG
>ML784641.1:582027-599914 GCA_009831015.1 Picea engelmannii | reverse complement strand
AGAGACACAACATTTATCCTGGGAAACCCTCTAGGGGAAGAAAACCCAACAAAAAATTCCTTATCATAAATAGCTTATACAATGTTCAAGAGATAACTCAAACCAATATAGATAGTCCTCCCCAAGAGATGCACCACTCTTCTCCCTCTCTCCAGCTGGTAATTGCAGCTTGCCTCATAAGAGAATGAGCAAGTGAGTTGTGTGTTAGAAGTGAGGCGCTAGCCTCTTATTTATATCAAACTGGCACGTGTGAAAGGTCACCATCTGGCAGGGTTGACCTCTCACTCTGGGTGGGTAAACCCACCTTTAATTAATTCTGCATCTTCCATTATAATTGTTGGGGCCGACTTCTTATTCTGCACTTTGTAATTGTCCGATGACCAATCCGCAAAAGGGGATTTGGTCCTTATACAATTACCGACATGATTAATCATCAATGGGGATTAATCCAATAACAATAATAATAATAATGACATGATTAATCCACAATGGGGATTTAATCCAATAATAATAATGACATGATTAATCCACAATGGGGATTTAATCAAATAATCAAATAATAATAAGAATTCTATTTGCAGTTACATTATTTCAACACACCCAACACTTTGGGATTTCACACGTTCACCTTGTGCTCAGGCACGTCTAGCTCAACAGATCACCTTTCTGGGCTATTGAGGAGCGCACCTTTGCGGGCCATTTTCTAGAGCTCTGGTCATTCGATTTGAGTGTCGTTTCTTTTGTTGGGTTCTAGAGATCTAGTAGAACAAGACCATATCATTTTTGTAACCTTTTGGCACTGCTGTGATGACATTTTAAAGCTTTGAACCAAAATAAGAAAAATCCTCACCCACTAAGACAAAATCCCGGAGATGTAGGGGAGATTTCCGAACTCCTTTATCACTTTGGTGTTCTATGGTTTGCTACTGTTTATGATTTATTTCAGATCTGTATATGTGTACATGGCTGTTATGATTTCTTCCTCTTTCATTCAACTTCCTAATTGGTTAATAAACACATGCATAATAACTCAACCATTGTCGTATAAAAGATATTTTAGGATCAGTAAGACTCCAACCTTACAAACAATTGTCCCTTAAGAAACAAGGAAAAAACAAATTGGCACCTAAATTCTATGGGCGTTTTCAAATTATTAGAAAAATTAGTGAAGTAGCTTATGGATTGAAATTTCTAGCCAACTCTCACATCCATAATGTATTACTTGTATCATGTCCCAAGAAGGTGTTGGGACAAGCCCAACTATTTCAAACAAAAATCCCTGAATTTGATGATGAAGGAATAATTATTTTAGAGCTGAAAGATATTCTTGCCACTAAAGAAAAAATGATAGATTCCAAAACTATTAAAGAATATCTTATCAAATGGAAAAACCTTCCATAAGAAGATTCATCATTGGAAACATAAATTTTTTGTTGACGATACCCTTCATTACTCTTGCTTTGAGGACAACAATTTTTAAGGGGATGACAATATTATAAACATAATAATAATATAATAAATAATGATAATTATAATTTAATTAATTTAATGAAAGGTCAAACAACACATACCCTTCACCTCGTGACCGGTCAATGCATATAAGTAATATGTCACAAGGCCCATTGTAACATCTTTCTTAATTATTATATTAGTCAAATATTTTATTTAATCTCATATATTGAGTAAATTACCAAATGTTTCCGCTACAATCACACCCAATGAACCTGTAGTACATCAAACACCACTCTTAGGTACAATACAACCAAAATATTTAACTTTGTATTCACCAAGGTAACAATCCGAGTCCAATTAGCTTTGACACCATGTAGAAATTTCATGTAAATTCATTTCAAGGGAAATTATGAAGTTTCACCTCAAATATGAGGTTTCCTAGATATATTCCCTATGATCTTTAAGCCTCAGGGATGATTTGAGATATTCAATTATAATACGAAATACTTCAATTCACTTCATCCCAAATTAATAGGTAGCCTAATAAAATATATACAAATTGTAGATTTTAACCTTGTACAATTATTTACTGCAAACAAATTTTCAGTAAAAGAACAAAAAATATACAATGGAAAATACAAACATTACACAAAGATTTTTCCCCTGGAAACCCAAACTAGGAAAACCAACATATTCTATATTCATTCATGTCATACATTGTTTACAATACAATATACATATAGGAGCCAACGACATACAAAACCCTAACCCAATGACCTGTATTGGTCAACAACCCTAATTCCTTATCTGGAAATAGAAAACCATCGAAAAAAACCATGTGCTGAAAAATCGCCTAACAATGGACACAAAAATCGAGGCAACACGAAAAACGAGGAAAAAAATGCAACATGTTTCCTGAGGAAAAATAAATTTCACGGGGGTGCTGTCCCCAAACCCCCACCCAGGGGGATATTTCCCCCCATACAACCCCCGAAGGGGGGGCCTGACACCCCCCACGCGCCTGACACAACATAGCAGTCTCTACAAATAGTTGTGCAAAGAATATAACACATACCCAACATTCT
This sequence comes from Picea engelmannii, assembly GCA_009831015.1. Taxonomy (NCBI): domain Eukaryota; kingdom Viridiplantae; phylum Streptophyta; class Pinopsida; order Pinales; family Pinaceae; genus Picea; species Picea engelmannii. The sequence continues at coordinate 597,377 of ML784641.1, read as the reverse complement.
CCCACTTGTTGTTTTCTTTTCATACATGGGGTTACAAGGTTACATAGTCAACAATCCAGGGCAACAATGCCCATAGATCCTCTACACCAAGAGAACCTCTCAGTGCTCACATATTTTTTGAACGAATCTACAATATTCTTCAAAGTGTACACCTTCATCAACAACACTTTCTTTTCTTCAACCATGTCTCTCACAAAGTGATATTGAATATCAATATGCTTTGTCTTTGAATATTAAGCTGGGTTCTTCGCCAGAAAAATTGCACTCTGACTGTCACAATCTATCCTTACAAATTTCTGTACCAATCGAATACCTAAACACAGTCTTTGTAACCATACTTCTTCCTTGCTTGCATGAGTGGATGCCATGTATTCAATGTCTGTAGTTGAAAGTGCCACTATAGACTGTCTTTTTCTCATCCAATTGATTATCCCTCCAAATAGGTTACACACATACCCACTTGTGTATCTCCTACGATCCATATCGCTAACCCAATATGCATCCACAAAGCCATGTATGTCCAACATTTTGTCCAATCCTGGTCTTCCTTGGTATCACAATCCATAGATAGAAGTGCCAGGCAAATACCCGAAAACCATTTTTACTTCTATCCAATGCCCCTTCCCTGGTTTTGACATATTCTTGATCAAAACTCCCACTGCATGTGCAATGCCCGGTCTAGTACAGACCATTGCATGTTAAAACTTGGTAGCTCAGAGGTACTTCTACATTGGAGATGCTCAACATGCGGAAGTGACCGAGCACACTTTCTCCCTAGTGACTTTATAATACGTTTTTATAAAGTAACTTTATAAAGTGATTTTATAAATTTGGGTCTTTTAATTTTTTTGATGTAAAAGTGACTTTATGATGTTATGGGTCACTTTAGTGACTTAAGTGACCTCAACGAATGATTAAGTCGTGACCATTGATAACATGAGGGAAAGATCTAATATAGACTATCAATCTCATTGGAATACCAAGGGTTAGGGTAATTACATTTGAAATTTTATTAAATGGCAGCTCACGAGGAGAAGGAGGGTGCACTTTTGAGGAGATTTTGAGGGAAGGTGAAGGGGCATGCATCCCAGGAGGGTTTCTTAGCTTGGAGGGAAATATTTTCAACAGGAAAAAGTTGGCACACATCCTTAGGAGAGGTATTGACACACACTTCAAGGTAGATTCAATATTAAAGAGGATGTACAATAAGGATTGGAGGGGGCCGTACAACATTTTTATGCTGGCTTTGCAGCTACAACTAGCACAAAAATTGATGCTGGGAATTGGCACATATTTCTAGGTGTTTCTCTGTTGTTGATAAATACGTACAGTGAGGTACCAATCTATAGTTTTTTTGGGCACGAAAACCAAGAATTATTTCTGCTGTTAGTGACTGTACAGTTCGTATAGGTTGTACTGGAAGTCAATTTTTGATTTTAGACTGTGTTGCTAAGGAAATAAAATCAATTTTTGCTCAGATAGGGTGATTGTACAGGGTATTAATGCTGAATGTAGATTATTGTTGTACTCAAAATTTTTCCTTAAGCTAAATAAAGAAACATTCTCCTTAATTTCTGTCCTCTTCTTTTGTGTTATTATTATTGGGACTTTGCCCATAATTTTGGTGCCAAATGTGTGATTTTGCTCACTGTTCATAAATTATTTCTGCTGCCATTTTATATCAGAACTTGTCTAATAGTGTTTCAGCTCATAAAGTACATTTGTGTGGCTGTTGGAACTTTGTAGGAGGCTGAAATCTAATTTAGTCTAAGTGTTATATTGAACTTAGATGTATTTCAACATGGTATTAGAGTAGGTGCTCTGACGTTCAGTGGGAAGCTTTGGCACTTGGGACAACAAGTGATTTTCTCGAGCATTAAATTGAAGAAGGGAGAAGAGGTTCTTTGTCATGGGACAAAGATGAATTCCAACATCAGTTTTTGTTACGAGGAAAATCTCTCTATGGCTAGGGTGAACCACAACAGACAAAAATGACTGCAAAAATCAACTCTATCCCAACAACATGCTATATAAACTAATATGCAAGTGAGATAAGAAAGAGGCCTACCTCATCCAGATGTTTGATGATGTCCACCATTGATAACTTTGACCCAAAGCTATATACCTACCACAAGTCCTCAACAAACAAGAAAAGAAAGCATATGGCGATGATATAAAAAGTTAGCACATTAGATAGCATAATCCATCAATATAAATAACAAATACACCCATGGATAATAACTCATATATTTGCAAGATATCAATTGGAAGGGAAGAGAGTATTTCTATTAATAAATGATTAGCAAAAGTGAAAATATTACATACTTCCATGTCGACACGGTTCTGAACCAAGAAACCAAGTTCCTTCCAGCTGGGCCTCCACCACTTCAATCCTCCAACAAAGGCAAGCTCATAGAAAGGAGACAATGAGATTCTCCATCAATAAGGGAAGATCTTGGGGGATGAACACTGTGTTCATACTTAAAGGACAAAGGGATGCAGACTCAATATGAAGTAAATAATTTTTCCAGAGTAACTTTTCTCTCAAAGTTGAATTCTTTCCCCTTTTCCATTGCTCATAATTGGGCCCATTTATAGACTTCAAAATGGAATTGAAGGTTCGAGTCAGAACGTTTCCAGTATATGGAAGGCCAAGGATCAGAGATCTCCTATTGTGACATGGAAACCTGACATTTAATTTTCATTTGCTAGCACAAATCCCGATGTACGCAGGCTATAGTGGAGCATCTTGCATATACACTTGCTGTATAGTGTGCAAGATGCCTACAAGTGGAAAAATTTGTATTTTTGTCTCTGGATTTTGGTAACAGGGAAGATAAATCTGCATAGGGAAAATAAGGCCCTCTCTGCAAGATTGCATAGGGTGAGGAAAATATTTCTCTAACAGATGCCCCCTAATGTGTGAGGTCAAAGGAGTATCTGCGATGGCTGAAATACATTATAAACAAACCAAAAGTGGAGTGGTAGGGAACCAGATGGACGACTTCAGTTTCTCATTACATTCTACATTGACTTTGCATACATGTCTGCCAATAAAAATTACACTGCAGATCCATGGGAAAATATACCAAACAAGTGTCCATGGCCATGAATAGGAAAATACAAATGCGGTTACATACCAATATCTTTCATAGTCATGAGCACGGCCCAGTAGAACCAATCTCAAAACCAATATGAAGATATCTGTATACGATGGAGTACAATCTGATCTCCCATGATCACAGAAGTCATATAGGTACTGGTCCAATGAAAAGGAAGCAACAACTCAGGAAAGCTGCGGCCACATAGTGATGTCTTCAAGTCTTCTACACAATCTGCCAAAGGTGCAAGTCTACATCATGTGAATAAAGGAGTTGAGGTAAAACACAATGAGACATCGTTTGATTACCAATAATTGATGTATACAGTTAACAAACGCGAGACAAGGAGTTGAGGTCAAACACAATGAGACATCGTTTGATTACCAATAATTGATGTATACAGTTAACAAACGCAAGACAACCTACTGATAATGAAAGTAGGTATCAAGGCATTGAGTACATTCTCACAAGTGTGAATAAAGGTGTCGGTGTCGAACACTTGAATAATCCATCGATTAGGAGACATTGATGTATTCCCAACTGTCAATGGTGAGAGAGCCTGCCACTGATGACTCCAAGTCTTAAGGTACTCATAAGACTCTAGGTCCTATTTCCAGAATAAATGGGTTGAAGTTGATGGAAAGAGACCCACTAAAAGGAGAGCATTAAGGCATCTCTCATAAGTTAGCATGAGGTACAAAGCAAGAGCTTCATGATTTGGTGGAAATCAGACGAAGAACATGTTCATGAACCAAAGACCCCGTGCATATTTCGTGTGTGCCAACTGAAAGCGGTACATGAAAAAGACCCTCCGAATAGCAGCCAATGATGAAAACTGCTGACAAAGGCGAGGAAACCACCAATAAGGATAATGGCATCCAAGACACTGCACAAATCCTAATGTGTGGATATATGTCTTGCCATCGAACACAAGGGAAACCACCCAGTCAACAACCAATGATGAAATGTCGATTGCTGGGTTCAAGGTTACCTACCAATGGTGAAAGTAGGGCCAGGGTGCACGATGGGACTATGGTATCATGTGATTATGATACAAATTGAGGGTATGGCCAGCATGCAAAGTCAAGAGTTCTGAGGAGTGGATGACATAGGTTGATAGACTTCCTTTGAACAAGAGCATGATACATATGGAGGACTCCGACAACATAGACCTGATGATAAAATCATGAGATGCAGGAGGCATCAATGAAATTCTCTGTAGGGACTAGAAGAGTAACCAGTTGGTAGAGAAGACTCTGTAACGAGCTCAACTTCCTAAGGCCATGATAATCCCAAAATTATGATGATGAATGGACTCAAATAACTTTGTGCTTTGCTCAAAGGCGACACGACTGCTGCCGATACAAGATAATACTCCCTTCTCACCCATTTTTTTTTGTTTTTTTATAGACAAATGAATGCTATGATACAAAGGAGGAAACAAGTGTCGCAAGTAAGCAAAAATAGTTCCAGCAGTGGAGCATACCTATGCTCAATGCAGGGAAGTGCATGCGGGAGATGGACACTCGGGGGAATGTTCCCTCCTAGGTATAGGGTGTTAAATTGCGAAGGATATAAACAAGGCTCTGCTTGGTTGAAGATGCAAAACTGTTGAGGCAAACGGTTTATAACACAAAGAGAGAACTGACTATAGGCTCAATACTCCAAGTAAGGGCATGAGATGCAATCACAACTTAACGCCAAAAAATGTCCTTTTTTGTGTATTTTAGTCTACTTGGTGTGAAAAAGGGATAAACCTGTGCCAAATAGACGTCTTTTCAAAACCAATTTATGAGTGTGAAAAAGACAAGTTCACTCGACGTTCTTTTCATTTTTTTGATAACAAGTCGGAAAAGAGATTAACTAAGACTCATGACCTTTCAAATACAATTTAACGAGTGTGAAAGGGACAAATCACTCAGAAATATTTTCACTTTTTAAAGGCGAGTTGGAAAAGAGCTTAAATTAAACTCGTTTGGGAGATTCTAGGTGGCAAGTCCAGGGGGAGGCCAAGGCTCCCGTGATGGACTTCTGTGAAATGTCAATATTTTACAAATAAACGACATAATCTTGGGAAAACCCAAAGCCCTCCAAGTCGAGGAGGATAAAGCACTAATGTAGTATATAGTCTCCGTGATAGACCGAATAATGTCTCTTACAGGAAAATACGTAGGTGGGGGAATGGGATACCCTACAAGGCCATCCCAATTGAAGGGAACTTCCTCAGGATTTGGAGGGAGAGCACTCGGGGAGAGAATAAATCTCTCTCACTCAAAAAGTGCAAGATCAGGAATGCTGATGACATGGTTGAAAGATGCATCACCCTCTACAAGGAGAGTATGGTTGGCCAAATATTGCACTGGTATTGCCACTTCTTCAATTCTGGGTTGAAGAGGATGCACGATAAAAGGGATAGGGGACACATCACCCTTGACAATGGGGGTGAGGTTAGGAGAGGATTGCAGTGATGTTACCACCATGCCAATCAAAGGATGAACAAGGTGTGGGGAAACCACATATGCCTCAGAATATGAAGGGCCCTTAGGTGATCCCCATGCTTGTAGTATCTCAGCAGTAGCTAGACATAGTCGAGTAAGGTGATCTCCTTCGCAAGTCCTGCAAAGGAACTTAGGCTTACGTCTGAGACGTCTAGGCTTCTCAATGCCCCCAACGGTGTTCACAATGGCTGGTGACATGATCTCAATATGGCATGCAGAGTTGGGAGAGTCATCTCCTACATGATGTATAGAGGTTGGAGATGTGATATTGATATGGCTCGTGATGATTAGAGTGGTTCCCCCAGCATGACTAGCAGCGACCGGGTGCGAATCGTCAACATGACTTGTAGAAGTAGTTGACCTATCTCCAACATGACTGGTAGAGGTTGGTGATGGAGCTCTAGTATGAATGACAGTGAATGGACTAGCGGTAATCTGTGGCATTTGATGCCAAGGTCTAGGGAAAGATTGAATTTGAAACATTGTAGAAAATGAAGGATCCTAGTTTACCCCCTGTCCCTGTCTGGAGAGGTAGTATCCTCCATCTAACTGATTCGAAGAGGTGTGTATGGGAATCATGACTATAAGTATGATAAGGACTATTCACGTGAGGATATATGTTTCCCCCTTATGAAGGGGTTCCATAAAGAGGGTAGCCCAAACTGTAAAATTGATTCTCCCCGTAAGAAACACTCGGGGATACATGAGTACCTGTCATCATGAAAGGGTTCAAAGGAACCAACATGTCAGAAAAAGGATACATAGATGGGGTGTAGTAAGTAGAGTAATAACCCATCTGAGTATTGGCTTCTAGAGGATCATAGCTAGGACTAGATCCGTAAGAGAGGAGGTTCCAATCTCCCATTGTAAAAGCGGGTTGAGGGACATGACTCATATCAAATGAAGACATAGGCATTAGGGCCATGGTGCCCTCAGATCCAATGTTAGGATTCATATAAGTGGACCAAGGAGAGGATTGCAAGGGTGACGACATATCAATGGGAGAATGACTAGACACCCAAGGCGTAAACTGAGTACCGAAGTTCTGCATACTATTATAAGAAACAAGAGGATTCATCCCCATGAACTGAGTAGGCATCATGGGGTGAGCAACAGTAAGCAAGGGAGTCAAAGGGAATCCACTATCCATGATAATGAGGACTCAACATAGACTCTTAAGGCCAAATAGTAATCAAAGAGAACACCAAAATTCAAATGACCAATATGCATGAAAACACGGTAAAGTGGCTGAGTGGCCTCCCTCCCTAAAGAAGGTATGTATCTCCCAAGAGGGGCCTGAGACTCCCTACTAAAGATAAGAGGTAACAAAATCAATTATAAGGGCCCTTGTGGGCTTAACAACCAGTCGGTCATATCCCACCAAAGAGGTAATCCTCCATAAATGCTGTGTGCTGTGCGACCCTTATCTGACCCAAGGTACCTGCAGAATAACCCCCGCAAGTAACCTATGAGACACCTAAGTCAAGCAACTCATAAACCACTATATAACCGATGCACATGCGAGCAGTCGTAAGTCAGGTCCACTGTATGGGCAGGGTAGAAAAGCCTGAAACCTTGAAAGCACCACCTCTCATGGAGGTAAGGGAACTAACAAGATCCCCAAATACAAATAGATCCCCAGAAATATCTCTGACGCTAGGAAGGTATCAGGGGGATATCCCTTCAACCAACTTCGCGCGACCTCGTGATTAACTCCGGTGTGAGCAGAGCCTCTTGATATTACCAATTATACAATAGATTTCTCCACTCCCTGACTCAGACACATATGTTGATTTAATTTCCTTGGAGAAGTTTACTCACAAAATCCTATTCCAAGGCACTAAATCCTAGGCTAGTTTGTGCACCCTAGAAAATAAAATCGTGACTAATTAATTTTAGATTATAGCATTGATTTTAATGGCCGTGATTACTCAAAAAAGTATGGTAGTGAAACTCATGGTGTTATGACTCTGCAAGGAAAGTAAATATGAAAATACTGCAAATTCCTAACTTTAACTTTCAATGAATGATATGCTTCTAAAAATGATGCAATTTTCAAATTCAACTCTGCAATTCAGAAATAAAAATACAATCTTTCACTATATGCACTAAGCTAATGGTAAAGACTCAAAAGACAAAAAATTCCAAGCAATGAAAAATGCCTATTTTTTTGTATTTTCAATATATCAAAACTGAAAATGCATGGACTGAAAAGTAACTTGAGATATAGTCCCATTGTGTATAAAAAAGAGACAACTCAAGCAGGATACCAAGTAGAAAAACACCCAACCCAGTTTACAAGGACAATAAAAAATGAAAAGACAATGAGAAAGACTTCGCCTAGAAATTCAACTAAAAGAGGGTTTCATGTCATCCCACAGGCACTCAACAGGCACTATAGAGACCCAGGAAGGATCAACAAGCATCAAATCCCACCCAACAAACACCAGAACAGGAAAAAAGGCAAGGCAAAGTGATGTACATGATTGTTTAGGCAAACAAAGTGTATAGACACAGCTTGCAGTGAGACAACTCGCGTGTATACACGATTGTCAAGGAAAAACGTGCATATATGCTTTACAAAAAGGTTAGGCAAGGGAGAAAGGATGAAAACTTAGACCCAGAGTGAACATGAGATGTCAAGCAATGATACGAAAAGAACCATAATAGAAACGAGAGCAATCTAAGGAGAAAAGTACTTCAAACCCTAAGAAAGAAGATTCATCCCCAGTATGGTCGCCAATTTTGTTACGAGGAAAATCTCTCTATGGCTAGGGTGAACCACAACAGACGAAAATGACTGCAGAAATCAAATCTATGCCAACAACATGCTATATAAACTAATATGCAAGCGAGATAAGAAAGAGGCCTACCTCGTCTAGATGTTCAATGATGTTCACTGTTGAGCACTTTGACCCAAAGCTATATCCCTGCCACAAGTCCTCAACAAACAAGCAAAGAAAGCATATGGCGATGATATAAAAAGTTAACACATTAGATAGCATAATCCATCAAATTTCATAAAAAATACGCCCATGGATAATAACTCATATATTTGCAAGATATAAATTGGACGGGAAGATAGTATTTCTATTAATAAATGATCAATAGAAGTGAAAATATTACAGACTTCTGTGTGGACACGATTCAGAACCGAGAAACCAAGTTCCTTCCAGCTGGGCCTCCACCACTTCAATCCTCCACCAAGGGCAAGCTTATAGAAATGAGACAATGAGATTCTCCATCAATAAGGGAAGATCTTGGGGGTTGAACATTGTGTTCATACTTAAAGGACAAAGGGATGCAGACTCAATATGAAGTAAATAATTTCTCCAGAGTAACTTTTCTCTCAAAGTTGAATTCTTTCTCCTTTTCCATAGCTCGAAATTGGCCCATTTATAGCCTTAAAGATGGAACTGAAGGACCGATTCAGAATGTTTCCAGTATATGGAAGGCCAAGGACCAGTTATCTCCTGTCGTGACATGGAAACCTGGCATTTAATTTTCATTTTCTGGCACAAATCCCGATGTACGCAGGTTGTAGTGGAGCAACCTGTGTATATGTTGAAATATTGTAACTGAAAAGAGTATTCTAATTATTATTGATGTATTATTCATTAGATCAATCCCCTTTTGAGGATTGATCATGTCGGGTATTGTAAATGACCAAATCCCCTTTTGCGGATTGGTCAAACCCTAATTGTAATAGGCAGAATAAGAAGCCGGCCCCATAATTATTAAAGGTGGTTATAACCACCCAGAATGAGAAGTCGGCCCAGCTAGAATATATTAAAGTGGTTATAACCACCCAGAAGAAAAAGTCAGCCCTGATAGTGAAAATACACCTCCGTCCACACATGCCATAATTGTATAAATAAAGAGGCTAGCGCCTCATTTGTACACACACTCACTTGTTCATCAATAAGCAAGTTCAGAGCTGCAGTTGGAGAAGAGAGAGAGAGAGAGGGGCACATTCCTGGGAGAGGAATTTTTGTATTTGTTTGAGTTATCTCTTGGCCTTGTATTGACTATCTATAATAAGGAAGTTTTGCTACGTTTTCTCCCCCATGAGGGTTTCCTAGTATAAATGATGTGTTTTTTGTGATTGTGTATCTGTCAGTGATCCTATCTTATTCTATTGTTATATAGTGAAATGAAAAGAACTCTAATAATAGATTAAACCTTAACATGGTATCAGAGCTAAGCTAAAGAGAGAATCTTTCACAAGAGAAAGAGAAAAACATCACTCTTGTCATACATGAAAATTAGGGCTTTTTATTGAAAAGGAATTTCAGCCCCAAAATCATCTAGAAAAGTGCGCCCTTCCTCAAGGATCACTTTGGCATCCTTAGCGCAACTTTTGAGTGGCTAGGTCTCCCAGAAAGTGAAACCTTAGTTTTCATAAAGTACCAGAAGTCCCAAAAAACAAGAGTACTAGAAGTACCATAAGTATCAGAGTACCAGAAGTACCAGAAAACCAAAAGCACCAGTCCATAAATTTGCTGATCAAGTTTGAGGAGGAAAAATTTGGATTTTCAGAAATCTGACTGCACCAGCTTACTCGCCTTAGCTCAGCGCATCTATCCCCTGGATCGAAATTTCAAAATTTGAAGTTTGAAAAATTAGGGTTTCCTCATAAAACCCTAAGTTGCAGTTGCAGTTGCAGTCTCAGAACCAGTTGCAATATCAATTGCAGTTGCAGTACTAGTTGAAGCATTAGCCGTAGTACCAGTTGCAATCACCCTTGAAGTATTTAAGAGTTGGTAATGATTACCGATGCTACCAAATGGTGCCACTACCTGCAAATGTCGTCAGAGGTATGTACTCACACATGTTTATATGACTAAGCTTTAAAGGGTATTTGTAGGAGAAGGGATCTTTTGCCATAGATCCATAAGGATCTCAAGATCCAACACATTCAGAGGAATGATGCAACCTAGGTGTGATTATTTTGATATGCATATATTTGTTATGACATTATTTTGATCAGTGTTGCATGCTGTAGCTATGACCATCATTCTAACCTTTGATCAAAATTTGAGTCAAGGTATTAGATGGATTAAAAGTTGAGATCATAGAGTTTATCCTCTAACCCAACCTTCTGTCAAGTTAGCATATTGTCTTAGTACAAAAGACAGGTTGAAGAAAGAACTCGTCATCTTGAGTGAAGGAGACTTGGAAGAAAAGAAAGCACACTCATTCTCGAGGACAAGGCTCCAGGTTTGATTAATCAAGTTGATAAGATTCAAAGGTACATATGACAAGTTGATGACTACCCTTTTACAAGTAACCACTATAGTTGAGATAAAAGTCTTTGTAAAGTATTATACTTGGTAGCATGTGGGCATATAGAGGTAAATACTTAATGTAATCATTTTCCTGATACAACTAACACCTCCTCTAGGAGAAACCTTGTGTGTTAGTTCCAGGTTTCCATGGAGGAATGTTCGATCACAACACTATAATAGTGTTGACCTCATTTCGTAGTGTATCTCTTACTTTTGATCATTTCTTCAAACAAGCCATGAGTGATAGCTCTAAAGGAGATACTATGAAGATTATTCATGCTATTGCTTTATCTATTATTATCAAAAGGATATTATTCTTGCTTGTTGTTTTGTTGACCTTGTTTCAGGTCACAGGTGATAAACCTGAGAAAGCTATAGTGAAGGTTGCAGAAGGCAACATATTATATGAGACATGAAGCAGAATATGTATATGACCATATACACTCATGCAACAAAGAATATGAAGAAGAAGCTATCTCTTGATATTTAGAATATCTCATATGAAGATCGACTGAAAGGAGCAGAAGGCTGCAAAGATGAACGAACATTAGAATGGGAAGAAAATCTCATTTGAAGCCTGACTCTGTCTTCCATATTTAGACTTGGTATGCAACACCAAGTATACCCTATAAGAGATGATGAAGTCCTTATAGACTCAGAAGAAATTGAGAGTAAGCCTGATCTCATAAAGGATCAGATGAAGAGACAACTTCCAGGATTGGAAGACAGATGCTGTGAGAAGACTAGATCAAAACTTCAAAGACTCCTAGGAGATATGAGATATTCGAGATGATTCACTTGTTTTAGTGACAAAGAAGGAATCCAGTCAGAAAGACTAGGATATGAATTCTTCCGTGAGAAGAGAAGTCAGTATTGACTTCCAATATTGATCTATACAGATCAAATGTGTTGCAGATGTACAAAGCCTGATGTATGTCCAGAGGGTTCTCCCAACAAAAGGGGAGAAGACTATGACACGACACTTATTGAAGAAATAAATATAGTACTTATGAAGACAACTAGAACAACCATGATTCATATATAGTATAATATGCAGAGGGAGCAATCCCCATATTTAAAATTGAGTGGCAGTTGGTGCAGTACATTAGTTGGGTCATGGAGACATGACTGCAATGAAAGATAGAGTTACCTCCATGAAAGAAGAAGAGTTATCTTTAGTATCAATTATTGAGCCACTCTCAGTTTCAGATGAAACTATTGCCTTGATAGAATAAGGGGAGTTACTCTCAGATTTTAGCAGCCATAGTGAGAATGAAGCAGTCATTCTCAGCCTCAGAGCAGCTGCAGGTGCAGAGTCCCAGATTCCAAAAGGAAGAGTTGCAGAGAGAGTAGAGGACATACTCCCAGACAATGAGACAGATAGTGCCTTGCAGAAAGCGCATAGAGCTAGCACATGATTGTGCAGATTGAGTTGCAGCTGAGAAAGTGTACCAGATTGGTACAATGCAATGAGAAAAATTGATTTGAAGATTGAATATAGAAAGACTCATGTCTGCCAGTTGAAGAAGGATCTGTACGTGTTGAAGCAAGCTCCTAGAGCTTGATATGGCATAACCGACAGTTTCCTGATGAGCTTGGGCTTTACCAAGAATAAATCTGATTCTAAATTCTACTTCAAGGTTATGAATGATGAGCCGGTGATATTGCTGCTGTATGTGGATGACTTATTCTTAACTAGAGAAGAAAAGCTCATCACCGAATGTAAGAAGAAGCTCGCTGCAGAATTTGAGATGAAAGACCTTGACCTAATGCATTATTTCTTAGGTCTTGAGGTATGGCAGAGCCTAGAGAGAATATTCCTTAACCAAAGGAAGTATGCAGTTGAAATCCTAAATAGATTCGATATGTCGGAGTGCAAGTCCATGAATACACCCATGGAAACGAAGCTGAAGCTTTTATTCGACACTTCGTTAGATTTTATTGATGCCACGTTGTATAGACAGATCATTGGATCGCTGATGTATTTGACGAACACCAGATCAAATATCTGTTTTTCCATGAACACCTTGAGTCAATTTCTGACATGTTCACCTAGTTGCTGCAAAACATGTGATGAGGTACCTTAAGGGTACATTATATTGTGGTATCAACTATGATGGAGATCATGATTTCACACTGAGTGGGTACACTGATTCAGATTGGGATGGAAGTGTCTCTGACAGGAAGAACACTTCAGGATGTTGTTTCAGTTTGGGATCATCCATGATCTCATGGTAGAGTAGGAAGCAATCTAGCATTGCTCTCAGTACAAAAGAAGTAGAATACATTGATGCGTGTTCTTCTAGCTGCGAAGCTATATGGCTTCAAAAGTTGTTGACCGGTCTATTTGACCTAGAGATGGAAGCAACCACGATCCTATGTGACAACCAGAGCTGCATAAAGATGATAGAGAATCCTTTATTTCATGACAAGTTGAAACACATAGAGATACGATATCATTACATCTGTGACATGGTGCAGAGAGGAGCCATAACGCTCCAATATGTTAGCACAAATGAACAGGTTGCTGATGTGTTGACCAAGCCTCTATCTCGTGTAAAGTTTGAGCACTTTCGAGATAAGCTTGGTATAGTCCAAAAGGACCTCCCTCGAAAGGGGGAGTAGTATTGTGTTGAGATATGCATAGCACTGTGCTTCCAGCTTAATTGTTGTGACGTAAAGCCAATCTAGTATTGTGTTGAGATATGCCTAGCACTGTGCTTCTAGCTTAATTGATGTGACGTAAATCCAATCTATTATTGTGTTGAGATATGCCTAGCATTGTGCTTCAATCTTAATTGCTGTGACATAAATCCAGTCTATTATTGTGTTGATATATGCCTAGCACTGTGCTTCCAGCTTAATTGTTGTGACATAAAGCCAATCTAGTATTGTGTTGAGATATGCCTAGCACTGTGCTTCCAGCTTAATTGCTGTGACATAAAGCCAATCTAGTATTTTGTTGAGATATGCCTAGCACTGTGCTTCCAGCTTAATTGATGTGATATAAAGCTAGTCTAGTTCTGTGCTTCCAGCTTTATTGTTGTGTTGAGATATGCCTAGTAATGTGCTTCCAGCTTAATTGCTATGACGTAAAGCCAGTCTAGTACCGTGCTTCCAACTTAATTGTTGTGACATAAAGCCAACCTAGTACTGAGCTTCCATCTTAATTGTTGTGACGTAAATCTAGTCTAGTGTTGTGATTCCAACTTAATTGCTGTGTTGTGATTCCAGCTTAATTGCTGTGTTGTGATTCCAACTTAATTGATGTGTTGTGATTCCAGCTTAATTGCTGTGTTGTGTTTTCCAGCTTAATTGTTGTGTGGTGTGCCATCTTAATTGCTGTGATGATGTGCCAGCTTAATTGCTGTGATGATGTGCCAGCTTAATTGCTGTGATGATGTGCCAACTTAATTGTTGTGATGATGTGATAGCCTCATGTTGTGATGATGTGTTTCCAGCCTTTGTGCTGTGATATTGCTGCTTTTGATGTTGTATCATCCTTGTGCTGTTATTGATGATGAGGATGTATTAGTGTTATAATAATCCATGTTGATGAAGTTGATGATGATGATGCCACTTCATCCTCTTGCTGAAGATGATGATGATGATGCCACTTCAGCCTCTTGCTGAAGAAGATGATGATGATGATGCCACTTCAGCTCCTGAGTCCTTGCTGAAGATGATGATGATGATACTATTTCAGCTTTAATGCTGAAGATGATGATGATGTTACCTTAGCCTCATGCTGATGAGGATGATGATGCTACTCTAGCTCCATGCTGTGTTGATGATGCTCCAGCCTCTATGTTGTGTTGATGATGCTCTAACCTCTGTGTTGTGTTGATGATGCTCCAGCCTCTGTGCCATGTTGATGATGAGAAAAACTTCTGATGATTTATAGATACGCCAGTCAATGTTCCAAGATGATATTGATGATGGTGTCCTCTCACTCACCTGATGCTATTGATGATGCTGTCCTCTCTCTCTCACTTGATGCTATTGTAGAATACCCTTCTTATTAAGGGGGAGTGTTGAAATATTGTAATTGCAAAGAGTATTCTAATTATTATTGATATATTATTCATTATATCAATCCCCTTTTGCAGATTGATCATGTCGGGTATTGTAAATGACCAAATCCCCTTTTGTGGATTGGTCAAACCCTAATTGTAATAGGCCGAATAAGAATTCAGCCCAAGAATTATTAAAGGTGGTTATAACCACCCAAAATGAGAAGTTGGCCCAGCTAGAATATATTAAAATGGTTATAACCACCCAAAAGAAGAAGTCGGCCCTGCCAGTGAAAAGACACCTCCGCCCACACGTGCCAGAATTGTATAAATAAAGAGGCTAGTGCCTCATTTGTACACACACTCACTTGTTCATCAAGAAGCAAGTTCAAAGATGTAGAGAGAGAGAGAGAGAGAGAGAGAGAGAGAGAGAGAGAGAGAGAGAGAGAG
>ML784641.1:563399-581977 GCA_009831015.1 Picea engelmannii | reverse complement strand
GCATTCTTGGGAGAGGAATTTCTGTATTTGTTTGAGTTATCTCTTGGCATTGTATTGGCTATCTATAATAAGGAAGTTTTGCTGGGTTTTCTCCCCCATGAGGGTTTCCCAGGATAAATGATGTGTCTCTTGTGATTGTGTATCTCTCAGTGATCCTATCTTATGCTATTGTTATCTAGTGAAATGCAAATAACTCTAATAATAGCTTAAACCTTAACAGTATACACTTGTTGTATAGTGTGCAAGATGTGTACAAGTGAAAAAATTTGTATTTTTGTCTCTGGATTTTGATAACAAGGAAGATAAGTATGCATAGGGAAATGGAATAAGGCCCTCTCTGCAAGATTACATAGGGTGAGGCAAATCTTGTTCTAACAGGTTTGAATATATGTTGGAGAGGATCTTCAACTACCTGCAGTGGAAGGTTAGAATCGACAGTGTTCTCAAGGAAAGAAAATTATTGTTGTTTGTGAAAACCATCGTGCCTATACCTACTTCAGATCCCATAGATCTTGATGTTCATGAGGTGAAGGAATCCAAGACTCAAAAAATAATCTTGGACGAGGTCAAAGACTACCTTATCCCACACTTGGCTAAGAATAAGACAACCAAAGAAATGTGGGATGCACTAAAAATTTTGTATGAGGTAAAGAACACGAACCAGAAAATGGCTTTTTGGGACAAGCTCCATGGTGCTCAGATGGACAAAGGAGAGATAGTGGACACCTACCTCACCCAGGTTCCATAGGTGAAGAACGAGTTGGCAGTTGTTGGAGAAGTTATTCTTGACTCATATTTGGTGTAAATATCCCTCAAAGGATTCACCAAGGAGTGGGAGGTTTTTGTGAAATGTGTGGTGGGGAGAGAGAAGCTCCCTGACTAGAGCAGATTGTGGGATGATTTTATGCAGGAGGAGATCCGGGAGGGGTCTTAGGAAATGGAAATGGATGGTGCATATGACAAGAACATTTCTCTTGTGGTAAAGAGAAATGAGAAGAAGAAGGACATGAGCAAGGTGATATGCTTTGCATGTCACAACACATGCCACTACGCTAGTCAATGTCCAAACAAGAAGAAGAAGCCATAGCCAAAGGTGTCAGATTTAATAGAGATTGCAAAGTTTGTTGAGAGATATGAGAGGGAGTTATCTCACATGACTGGTCCCATGGGTAGTGGGTGCCTAACGTTCGAGGACATTGAGTTGTGGTTTGTGGACAGTGGAGCTTCTCGACACATGACTGGGTTGAGGTCGGTTTTCCTCGATCTTACATAGATAGACTCAGATTGCAGAGTGAATTATGGAGCCGAACCACAACTTACAATAAATGGGGTTGGAAGGGTTAGATTCCAACTAGAGTCGGGAGGTTTTCTAGAGGTTTCAAAGGTATTATATATTCCAGAGTTGATTGTTAATTTTCTCTCAGTGTCAACTTTGGATGATAATGGATTTGGAGTTGTCTTCTAAGTGGACATGTGTTTTTATATCCTATGGGAGCAACTGCAGACACAAAAGTGATTCTTGGTATTAGGTATGAGGGCCTGCACAGGTTCTTGGGTTGACTTGTGTTGGGGTCCAATGGATTTCTGGACTCAGATTTTGTGTTAGAGAGTTGGCAGGTAGCAAGAGAGAGAGTTCATAGTGGGGAATCAATCTTCTTCCGGGACTCTCAGAGGACTCAACATACACGACTTGACACAGATGGATGCTCAAGAGAGTGTATAGTCTCCTAGGAGAATGTCTTTAGTTTGTGGTACAATAGAGGTAACAGAATAGGCTTCCAATGCAGTGGGAGTAGTGGCTTCCTGTTCAAAGGGAGTGGAGACTTCTAGTACATAGGGAACAACTATGAAAACTGATGAGATGGAGATGGATTTTGGTGTTGATACCATAAGTACCTCTCTCGCTAAGAGGGAGTGTTAAAATTTGGTACCTCAAAGGTACTTTTGCATTGGCGACACTCAACATGCGGAAGTGACCAAACACACTTTCTCCCTAGTGACTTTATAATACGTTTTTATAAAGTAAATTTATAAAGTGATTTTATAAAGTTGGATCTTTTAATTATTTTAATGTAAAAGTGAATTTATGATGTTATGGGTCACTTTAGTGACTTAAGTGACCTCAACGAATGATTAAGTCATGACCATTGATCTCATGAGGGAAATATATAATCTTGACCGTCAATCTCACTGGAAGACCAAGGGTTAGGGCAGTTACATTTGGAATTTTATTAAAAGGCAGCTCATGAGGAGAAGGAGGGTGCCCTTTTGAGGAGATTTTGAGGGAAGGTGAAGGGGAACACATCCCAAAATGGTTTCTTAGCTTGGAAAGAAAGAGTTTCAACAAGAAAAACTTATTACACATCCCTAGGAGAGGGATTGACACACACTTCTAGGTAGCTTCAGTATTAAAGAGTCTGTACAATACGGATTGGAGGGGGTCGTAATGCATTTTTATGCTAGATTTGCAGCTACAACTAGCACAAAAATTGATGTTGGGAATTGGCATGGATTTCTAGGTGTTTCTCTGCTATTGATAAATCCATACAGTGAGGTACTGATCTGTAATTTTTTTGGGCATGAAAACCAATAATTATTTCTGCTGTTAGTGACTGTACAATCTATATAGGTTGTATTGAAAGTATTTTTTGATATCAGACTGTGTTGCTAAGGAAATAAAAAATATTTTTGTTCAGATAGGGTGATTGTACAAGGTATTAATGCTGAATGTAGAATTTTGTTGTTCTCATAATTTTTCCTTAAGATGAATAAAGAAAAATTCTCCTTAATTTATGTTCTCTTTTTCTGTGTTATTCTTCATGAGACTTTGCCCAGAATTTTGGTGCTAAATGTGTGATTTTTCTCACTATTTATAAATTATTTCCGCTGCCATTTTATTTCAAAACTTGTCTAATAGTGTTTTAGATCATAAAGTACAATTGTATGGCTGTTGGAACTTTGTAGGAGGATGAAATCTAATTTAGTCTAAGTGTTATATTGAAATAATATGTATTTCAACATGGTATTATAACAGGTGCTCTAAAGTTCAGTGGGAAGCTTTGGCACTTGGGACAACAAGTGATTTGTTGGAGAAATAGCTTGAAGAAGGGATAAGAGGTTCTTTTTCACGAGGATGAATATGAATTCCAACATCAGGTTTGAAGATAGGTTGGAGGGGATCTCCAACTACCTACAGTGGAAGGTTAGATTCAACAGTGTTCTCAAGGAGAACAAATTATGGTTGTTGGCGAACACCATCATGCCTTTACCTGCTTAAGATCCCATAACTCGTGATGTTCATGAGGTGAAGGAAGACAAGACTCAAATAATCATCTTGGACGGGGTCAAAGACCACCTTATCCCACACTTGGATGAGAAGAAGACAAACAAAGAAATGTGGGATGCACCAAAAATTTTGTATGAGGCAAAGAATGAGAACCAAAAAATGGCTCTCTGGGACAAGCTCCATGGTACTAGGATGACCAAAGGAGAGAGTGTGGCCACCTACCTCACCCGATTTTCACATGTGAAGAAGGAGTTGGAAAATGTTGGAGAAGTTATTCCTGACTCAGTGTTGGTGCATATAGCCCTCAAAGGCTTCACCAAGGAGTGGGATGTTTTTATGAAGTGTGTGGTGGGGAGAGAGAAGCTCCCTAACTAGAGCAGATTATGGGATGATTTTACACAGGAGGAGATCCAGGAGGGGTCTCAGGAAAAGCTAATGGATGGTGCATATGACAAGAACATTTCTCTTGTGGTAAAGAGAAATGAGAATAAGAAGGACATGGGCAAGGTGAGATGCTTTGCATGTCACAAGAGTGGCCACTATGCTAGTCAATGTTCTAACAACAACAAGAAGAAGTTGTAACCAGAGGTTTTAGCTATAACAAAGATTGCAGAGTTTGATGAGATATATGAGAGGGAGTTTTCTCTCATGATTGGTCGCATGGGTTGTGGGTGCCTAGCATTCAAGGACATTGAGTTGTGGTTTGTGGACAGTGGATCTTCTCCACACATGATTGGGTTGAGGTCATTTTTCCTCGATCTTAGAGAGATAGATTCAAACTACAGAGTGAATTGTGGAGCCAACCTACAACTTGCAGTAAATGGGGTTGGAAGGGTTAGATTCCAACTAGAGTTAAAAGGTTTTCTGGAGGTTTTCGAGGTATTATATATTCCAGAGTTGACTGCTAATTTTCTCTCAGTGTCAGCTTTGTATGAGAGTGGATTTGGAGTTGTCTTCTACGATGGACATGTGTTTTTATATCTCGTGGGAGAAACTGCAGACACAACAATGATGCTTAGTATCGGGTATGAGGGCTTGTATAAGTTTTTGGGTCGACCTGTGTTGGGGTCTAGTGGATTTCTGGACTCAAAGTCCGTGTCAAAGAGTTGGCAGGTAGGCATTGATGGAATAAAGAAACATTCTCTTTAGTTTCTGTCCTCTTTTTATGTGTTATTCTTCATGGGACTTTGCCTATAATTTTGGTTCCAAATGTGTGATTTTTCTCACTGTTCATAAATTATTTCATCTACCATTTTATTTCAGAACTTGTCTAATAACGTTTCATCTCATAAAGTACAGTTGTATGGCTGTTGGAACTTTTTAGGAGGATGAAATCTAATTTAGTCTAAGTGTTATACTAAACTAAGATGTATTTCAACATGGTATCATAGTAGGCGCTCTGAAGTTCAGTGGGCATCTTGTTACTTGGGACAAAAAGTGATTTGCTGGAACATTAGCTTGAAGAAGGGAGAAGAGGTTCTTCATTAGGAGGACAAATATGAATTCCAACATCAGGTTTGGATATAGGTTGGAGGGGATATAAAACTACCTGTAGTGGAAAGTTAGAATCAATAGTGTTCTCAAAGAGAACAAATTATAGTTGTTTGCGAACACCATTGTGCATGTACCTTCTTCAGATCCCATAGATCTTGATGTTCACGAGGTGAAGGAAGCCAAGATTCATAGAATCATATTGGACGGGGTCAAAGACCACCTTATCCCACACTTTGGACCAAACCAAATTGACTTCAAATTTGTTTTGGATTTGGTTGGTCGAGGAGGTTCAAGCTAAGCTATAAAATTTGAAAAGGTGGTAAGTCTAGGCAGTCCAAAGAAAGAATCCGTATACGCGCTCACCATTCCTTCTCTAGGTCGTCCAAGAAAGAATCATAGGTAAGTTTGGGGATGAGAAGAAGACAACCAAATAAATGTGGGATGGACTGAAAAGTTTGTATGAGGCAAAGAACTTGAACCAAAAAATGTCTCTCTCGGACAAAATCCATGGTGCTAGGATGGCCAAATGAGAGAGTGTGGCCACCTACCTCAGTCAGGTTGCATAGGTGAAGGATGAGTTGGAATCTCTTGGAGAAGTTATTGACTTAGAGTTGGTCCGGATGACCCTCAAAGGCTTCACTAAGGAGTGGGAGGTTTTTGTGAAGTGTGTGGTGGGGAGAGAGAAGCTTCCCGACTGGAGCATATTTTGGGATGATTTTACGCAGGAGGAGATCCAAGAGGGGTCTCAGGAAAAGGAAATGGATGGTGCAGAAGACAAGAACATTGATCTTATGGTAAAGGGAAATGAGAAGAGGAAGGACATGAGCAAGGTGAGATGATTTTCATTTCACAAGAATGGCCACTACCCTAGTCAATGTCCAAACAAGAAGAAGAAGAAGCCGTAACTAGAGGTGTCAGCTTTAAAAGAGATTGCAAAGTTTGCTGAGAGATATGAGAGGGATTTATCTCTCATGAATGGTCCCGTGAGTAGTGGGTGCCTAGCGTTCAAGGAAATTGAGTCGTGGTTACTACATAGGGTTATCATCTTTCCTTTAAACAATCTTATTCCTCCCAATGAAGGAATCATAGCAGGCTTTCCAAGACTTTCCCAAGTAATTTCTGGCATAATGTTCACCTGTGTTTATGCATCCAATACATAGACTATGTCGAAGTCTCCTATTCTTGTTTCTATGCACTCTTTCTCTTTTAATATCTTTGATAAACTGATGTCTATGTGATCATTCAATGTTTCTTTCATCTGCAATAATATAACCTCTGATTATTTCTAGTTCTACAACATATTCTTAGTCTCTTGACCTTCCTCATGGTTTTCTTGTCTCATGTTCATCTTCTCAACTTTAGCAATCATTCTAGGGCAATCCAAAACTTCATGTCCATTATCTTTACAACAAAGGCAAATAGGACCTCTACCCAGACATTCCTTAGCAAGATGTCCCAATTTTCTGCAACTATAACAAAGAGTCAATCCTCTCTTTCTCTTAAACGGTCAGCCCCAACCTTTTTCGTACTGCGCACTGGGATCACAGTGATGGATTTGCAAAAATATATTTCTAGGATCCTTCATCCACTTGTTAGTCCAAAAATTCTTTCTATGCATAGGAATAACATATCTTTCACTATTTCTATCAGATCTATTCATATCACATCTTCTTTCTTCTAGATGTACCCTAGTTTTTAGACTAGGAAAAAATATATCAAACATACCTAGATCCATTCTTTTGAAACAAAAATTTCCACTTATCTTACCTTTATCAGAGCACAAAGATTTAAGACCTTTACCTCTTTTCTTCAGATCAGACTTCTCTTCTTAGCACAGAGCTTCACAAGTCAAGTAGAGTACTACGCACTAGGGCAATAGATCTACGCACACATATTTCTCTTTTCTTGAGTTCCAAGCAATCACAGTTTCAGGTCCTAGCAATGGAACCATTTGTTGGCACAGGGGTAGACCCAAGGTTCAACGCTTCAACAACGCACCAACAAAACCCTAACTACCGATCCTTTTGGCAACACCTGGGAAGAAGATGAAGTCTCACCCGAGGTAGAGGCATGGGGGGTTGTAGGACTCAAGTGTATAAAACCTAGTTGGGACATATATCTATGATCACAATACTTAACAGAGAACTTAGCAGTTAACATTCATTAGTCTTGGCCTTTATTCACATCCCAGGTAAAAAACCTAATTACGGAACAACGCAATATTCAACAAGATCTAAGCATATCTAACCATTTAGAACATAGCATTAAATATATCTAGAATTCATTCATGTTACTAAGCACTAAGCTACTACATCAGATGCATCTAACATACATAAATATTCAATACTAAGAATAAATCACATCAATAACACAAAGCAAGCACAACACATGATATACGTGGTTCACCCCAGCGTGGGGATACGTCCACCAACTCTTCTTCTTCTTTATTATCTTCTTCCAATCTTCTTACATGCATAGAGCCACAAACCCAACTCCACATAGGACAAGAGCTCTGCGTGCACCTCACCAGATCCTCCTTCCCTTAGCTTGGCACAACACAAAGCCTTCTTACAATCACTTTCACTTATCTCTGCAAGTTCTCAACACATAGTATGCACAAATCCTTTACAACTATTCATACTTAACACACTTAGATCTACTAGGTATAGTACTTCTTACATCACCTAGATATATATTTATACATCACAAATGGTGCCTAAACATGGGTAAGACCCACGGGCCGACATCCCATACCCGTTACATAAACACTAAACCCAAAAATCCCGCTAAAGGGGGCGATATCCCGTGATCTCCACTTCGCCTGGGCGCTCCATCTTCGACCAGCCTGTCAAAGTCCCAAAAATGGTCAAACATGACCAAGGTTCTCTAAAACTTGGTTGAGGGCCTACAAGCCCCCAACACTCACCAAGGAAAAAATTACCTCCATCATACCTTTCATATTCATAGAACCACTCCCTATGGGGATTTATATGAAAGGATGCACCTGAGTCAACCAATCATGCCTCATGATCTACATGTGTGCTTGAAGAAGCCAAGTACGCATCCCCTCCTTATTCCTTGGAGGTCTTTTCTTCCGTATAAGGAGCTTCTTCAGATCCCTTATTTTTCTCAACTTTGGATCTACACTGCTTCTTGTAGTGCCATTCTTTTCCACATCTCCAACATACCTTTACAAACTTTCCGACAGATTTAGGTCTACCCTTAGACTTAGATCTCCCACCAGAGGAATTAGATATATTTCTTTTCTGGGAGCATCCTCTTGCAAATAATGCATCTTTTTTCTATCCTTCCATGTTCTTCCATCTCATCTACTCCTCCAACAAGGATGAGAACACTTCATCAAACTTCAAGGAAGTTGTATTACTACCTATGGCCACAACCGGACTATCCCACGAGTATGGTAAAGAGCACAGTAAACTGATACACTTATCTTCATCTGAAATTTTAATCTCATCAAATACTAACAGACTTACCACATTTTTGAAGGCATTCAAATGTTGTGCCATCGAGTCTGACTTACCCTTAGACTTAGATCTCCCACTTGAGGAATTAGATATATTTCTTTC
This sequence comes from Picea engelmannii, assembly GCA_009831015.1. Classification (NCBI taxonomy): domain Eukaryota; kingdom Viridiplantae; phylum Streptophyta; class Pinopsida; order Pinales; family Pinaceae; genus Picea; species Picea engelmannii. The sequence continues at coordinate 573,610 of ML784641.1, read as the reverse complement.
CTAGGAGCATCCTCTTCAAATAATGCATCTGTGATCTGTCCTTCCATGTTATTCCATATCATATCCTCCTCCAACAAGGATGAGACCACTTCATCAAACTTCAAGGCAGTTGTATTACTACCTATGGCCACAACCAGACTATCCCACGAGTATGGTAAAGAGCACAGTAAATTGATACACTTATCTTCATCTAAAATTTTAATCTCAACAGATACTAACTGACTTACCACAATTTTGAAGTCATTCAAATGCTTTGCTACTGAGTCTGACTTACCCTTAGACTTAGATCTCCCACTTGAGGAATTAGATATATTTATTTCCTGGGAGAATCCTCTTCAAATAATGCATCTGTGCTCTGTCCTTCCATGTTATTCCATATCATCTCCTCCTCCAACAAGGATGAGACCACTTCATCAAACTTCAAGGCAATTGTATTACTACCTATGGCCACAACCAAACTATCCCACAAGTATGGTAAAGAGCACAGTAAACTGAGTCACTTATCTTCATCTAAAATTTTAATCTCAAAAAATACTAACTGACTTACCACAGTTTTGAAGGCATTCAAATGCTCTTCCACCGAGTCTCCATGTCTCATCCTCAGGTTATACAACTTCTTTCTCAGGAATAGTTTATTTACTAGGGACTTAGACTGATACAAATTCCCCAACTTATCCCATAAATCCTTGGCTGTATCTTCCTCTGACACATTCATTAATATTGAATCTGAGAGGCATAGTCTAATTTTTATCTTTGCCTTCCAATCCAACTTTTTCTAGTCATCTTTTGAAGTTCCTGTAGGTGCATTACCTAGATACACCATGATCCACTCATCTCTGTCCACCAACAAATCTTCCATCTTGAGCTTCCACAACTCAAAAAATTTCCCATTAAACTTATAGATCTCCATTTTTGAACTACTCACCATCTCTCTTCACCTGAAGAATCAATACTGTAGATCTCCCACTATAACAAGGCTTATCACAGTCCTGAACCAAACCCTTGACCACAAAGGCATCCCCTTAAAGCCAACAAAGCTCTGATACCAAATGTAGATTTTAACCTCATACAATTATTTACTGCAATCGGATTTTCAGTAAAATAACATAAAAAATAGAATGGCGAATACAAACATTACACATAGATTTTTCCCCTGGAAACCCGAATTGGGAAAACCAACATATTCTATATTCTTTCATGTCATGCATTGTTTACAATACAATATACATATAGGTGGCAACAACATCCAAAACCCTAACCCAATGACCTGGATTAGTCAACAACCTTAATTCCTTAACTAGAAATAGAAAACCATTAGAAAAAACCATGTGTCGAAAAATCACCCAAAAATGGACACAAAAATCGAAACAACATGAAAAATGAGGCAAAAATGCGACACGTTTCCCAAGGTAATTTTTTTTTCTCGAGGGTGCTGCCCCCGAACCCCCGCACAGGGGGATATCGTCCCCTTGCAACCCCCGAATGGGGGGCCTAGCACCCCCCTTCAAACCCCCCTGCATGCCCAACACAACGTAGTGGTCTCTACAACTAGTCGTGCAAAGAATATAACACATACCCAACACAAATAAACTGTACTTCAATTCAAACAAGGTACAACCCTTAGGGCACACTTTTCTAATCATATAATAGATTTGAAATGACTTTATTTCAACATATTTTTACTGTAGTAAAGGTTGCAATACAAACATAAGATATACAGTAGATACTATCGAGCACTCACATAGCGCTATATCCCTTCCATATCCAACCATATTATGGTCTCACACATGACTAGCTCTATGGATATTCATTGTTATATAAGGAGTATGTCTCCTGAATTACTTGGTTATGATCCCATAACCAATCATAACATAATATGCAACTGACATTTTATCTAAGTGCATTCTAGCATCAACAACACTTACACACTCTGTGCCTTCGACCATTACATATAAATTTAAATACAAAAATTAACTGAGGGAATCCTTACCTCAATCCCCTTCAACATGTATGCATCAATGGAAACTAAATGCATACCTGCCAGGTTGTTACCAGCCTACTTGTTTTTGTCTGACCAAATGATATTTGTAGAAGCTCACATACTTCCCCCTTCATTATTTTGATCACCATTCCTACCATCCTCATGGGTCTTCACCTCAATGGAAATTATAAGCAACAACAACATCCACATATTTAACCCTGTTGTATCATTTTTCCTGAATACATAATCCATCCTTAGTCATACTCGAACATTATTTTATAATAACAGACTATTCTAAGTTCACCGGCATGTTATATGCATATCCAAGTATGTACATATGAAAAATTACACATCTATATGCACCAAGCATTTACTGTCTGCATGCCTACTAATGCATATGCAATTTAACTTCATTGTATACTTCATGCAATCTAGTGCATTTCTGTTTCAATTCACTTATTTATTTATCTATTTCTGTTGTAATTGGTTGTCCTTGAATTCCTTTATATCCTTGATGCCTTGCATGCTCCCATTCTTCTCATCTGCACTATGGTTCCCTGGGTCTGAACACTTTTCCAACCACATTCCACCTAGCCATTCTTTCCCACTTAGTACCATTCCCCAATGGAAATCCATTTTCATTCAGTTCCACTTTTGAAGTGAGAGAGCATTCCAATTCCTCTGCATTGGCATCTTGCTTCCATTGTGAACTCTAATTTAAGATTTTATACAGTAGATAAGTCATATCTAGCAAATCCTTCCCTGGAACTCCTATGCTTGACACATAGATATTATTCACACACCACCTCTTAAGCTATTTGTTTCCTTCCACATCAAGCTTGCAACTATCTACACATCTCTACCTTCAAGGCTATGGAGCCTTACTTTTCCTTTCTATGCCCATTAATGACATTATTCACCTGCTAGCTTCATGTCCCATGTGAGGATTCTTTCTTTTGTAGTACCTCATCCAAATTTTGTAAGCAAAGTCATGCCTCCATGACCCTAACATCTGATCCTATTCTTGAATTGATTTGGTTATACCTCTAATCCCGATAAACTTGCAAGCAACCATCTTGTTAGAGATATACATATCATACAAAAATTATCAATTAAATTTACAGGTACCTTTTCATTTAAGTGATAATATTATTCTTTAATTAATATATTTTTTTCTTTTTATATGAATTAACTCTTTTTTAATCATGACTGTGTGTCAGTTATTTTGTCTTCATGAGTTGATCACAGACATGGATCGACTCATTATATCGTACCCATGCTTCTGTTGTGTTCTCAGTTCACAAACAGATCATATTTTGACCCTTTATCAATTCCCTGTATTATTCTAGTGTTAACTCTTTGTCAAATTAAATCTTTATGAGGCGCTTCCTTCAAACCATTTACAATGACCAGATGTGAAAAACCATGGGATTATTGTTGATTTTTAATGACAAAATCAGAAATATTTCATTCACACATTTCATCAAACACTTAGCAACCTAGAGATAACTGTCTTCTTAAATTTCAGAAATGCATACCCACATTCAGAAATTTCTATAAGCAGAAATACACATTGTTAAGCAAAACATGTAGCGGAAATACACAATGGACAACAACCCATAACTCACAGAAATTTAGGCAAATGCCAGGGAAAATCCCAATGTGGGGAAACCCAATGAGAGAGAGATATTATCATTTTTCTTCAGGAAAGTTCGTAACAACATCAATAACACTTTTCAGCCAAGAGAAATACCTCTTACAACACAAAAATAGTCCCCCACAAATCTATCTTGAAAACCGTGCCACAATCCGTACAACTGTATGGATTTGCTGAAAGTTGGCACCTCAAAATTCATGCCACAACAAGCAGTTGTACCTTGCCTTCTGTACGACCATCGTCCTTCAAAAAATTCTTCAAGGGTTGCCTAAAAAACCGTGCCCAAGCTTGCCTCGATTTTCATGCCTCAAGAATGTTGTTGTATGGCCTGTACAGATCCATTCAGTATGGCCTATCCCAACAAATAACATTGCTGCAAATCAAAATAGAAAATGCCTCCTTGGGATTTGCACCCTAGCTCTCTTGGGAATCATGCCCTTCTTGATGTTCACTTTCCTCTCTCAAGCAATCTCTCAATTTCTCCTCTCATCTTCTCCAGTGTGTTCTTCTCACATCCCTAAGCATGTATATATACTTTTCTCTTTTCCTAAGAAACCCTAACTTACATAACCAACTCAATCTAATGGCTATAATAAGTCTAATCCGAGGGCTCATATTTAATGCTCCTCATTAATTACAAAATAAGTAATAAATGCTCATTAAATACTTTTTTTTGGGTCCTACAACTTAAAATCACTTTAAGTTATAAAGTACATTCACTTTATAAAAGCACTTTATTTAAAAAGTCACTTTACAAATAAAACATATCTAGGAATTATGACTTTATGTCCTCCCCATGACAAAACACAAAAACATGAATGAGGACATCCCTTGTTATATTTCTACACTCCCTCTTAGCGAGGGATGTATTTGATGCCATCTCCATCATCTGGTTCCATCACACTGTGCTCTGTAGGAGCTCCCTCTGAACCTGGAGCCATCCGCAACACCTGCACATAACTCGAACTAGAAGATCTTCTCCTGACAACTTCTTGGAACCCTAAGCTCACTTCATCTTGAGCATTGGTTCGATCAACCTGGCTGAGCCTTCTGCCAGTGCTCAGAAGAGACTCACTCTCTTCTCTCAGAATGCAAGACTGATAACTTAGCACTACCAAAGTCTCAGAAGCCTCCTCATGCTCCTCATCCGATGCTAAATCACACATCATAGGCTGTCCTCTCAACATATACAACCTATCCACTCGGTTACCGATCAGCTGCAGCTCTACTGGATCCACTCCCTCTCTATAGATAAATACATGGTCCTTCTTGAACAATACACAATATCCTACATCCTGCAAGGCTGAGACTAAGAGCAAGTTAACACTCAACCCTGGAACAAAGTGAACTCCATCAATCTCCAAGAGTCCCCCAAACTCGAGTTAGAATCTAACATTCCCAACTCCACGTACATTTCTTGCCATACCACCTTCATTTACCACCTGTCAGCCAGGACCAATCTCTGTGAAGTCTGGGAATACTCACCAGATTCCCGTCATATGGTTAGAGGCTCCGCTATCCACAATCCATTTGACATCACCTCCAAATCCTCTGCTGCCAACACTAGAAACTAGGGTAACCAAAGAAAATTCCCTATCGAACTTTGATGCAAAGTCCTCTATGGCTGCTATAGCAGTTGTCTTAGGCTCCTCCGACTCCTTCTTATTCTTCCTCTCAGGACATTGAGAGGAAAGGTGCCCCAACTTGTTACAACAAAAACATCTGACTTTACTCAAGTCCCTTCCAGAACTTCCTTTCTTCTTTCTCTTTTCCACAAGAGCAACATTCTCATCAACTCTGTTTGTCTGCTGATCACTGCTCTGAGATCTTTCCCAGATCGCCTCCTGAGTGAAATCATCCCACAGTCTTCTCCAATCTGGTAGATGTTCACAACCCACCATGCACTTCACGAAGACTTCCCAATCTTTTGTGAAGCCATTTAAGGCTATCCTCACCAACTCAGAATCTGAAATGACCTCTCCAACAACTGCCAGCTCATCTTTAACTTGAGCCACTTGGGTAAGATAAGAAGAGACACTCTCCTCCTTACCCATCTTGGTATCATGCAACTTAGCCTTCAAGGCCATCTTCCAGTTCTCGTTCTTCACCTCGAACAAGTTCTTAAGTGCATCCCACATCTCCTTGGCAGTCTTTTTCTTAGCCAAGTGTGGGATAAGGTGATCCTTCACCCCATCCAGAATAATCCTTTGAGATCTGGCTTCCTTGACCTCATGCAAGTCCAAAGCAACATGATCTACTGCGAGAGCTACTAAAACAGAGCTGATATAGCTATAGATCTTGTTCTCCTTGAGAATGACTGACAAACGAACCTTCCACTGCAAGTAGTTGGAAATGCCATCCATTCGATCCTCATATCTAATGCTTGCAGCCATATTCCTGTCACAACTCAAGGAAAAAAATCACACCCTTTTGCCCAAATATCACACTGCCCACCGCCAGAGACAAAGCTCTGATACCATGTTGATTTTTAATGACAAAATCAGAAATATTTCATTCACACATTTCGTCAAACACTTAGAAACCTAGAGATAACTGTCTTCTTAAATTTCAGAAATGCATACCCACATTCATAAATTTCTATAAGCATAAATACACATTGTTAAGCAAAATATGCAATGGAAATACACAATGGACAACAACCCATAACTCACAGAAATTTAGGAAAATGCCAGGGAAAACCCCAATGTGGGGAAACCCAATGAGAGAGAGAGATATTATTAATTTGCTTCAGGAAAGTTTAGAACAACATCAATAACACTTTTCAGCCAAGATAAATACCTCTTATAGCACAAAAATAGTCCCCCACAAATCTATCTTGAAAATCGTGCCACAGTCTGTACAACTGTATAGATTTGCTGAAAGTTGGCACCTCAAAATTTGTGCCACAACATGCAGCTGTACCTTGCCTTTTGTATGACCGTCCTCCTTTAGAAAATTCTTCAAGGGTTGCCTCGAAAATCATGCCCAAGCTTGCCTCGGTTTTTGTGCCTCAAGAATGCTGTTGTAAAGCCTGTACAGATCCATATAGTACGGCCTGTCCCAACAAATAACACTGCTGCAAATCGAAACAAAAAATGCCTCCTTGGGATTTGCACCCTAGCTCTCTTGGGAATTGTTCCCTTCTTGATGTTAACTTTCTGTTGATCAACTGAGAGGGGGGGGGGTGAATCAGTTGTTCCTATGCTTAAACAATTATGCTTCTTTTAAAATATTTACAAGGCACTCAATGATGACCACAATAATGCAGGGAAATGAAGAATGGCACATTCAGCATCAGTCACATATATGAGAAACACAAAGACAGATATTTCCTAAGGAAACCCATACAGGGTAAAAACCTCTTCTTCTTTATATGATAATTATTATTTACATTCTTTACATTATCATACATTTGAGAACCAACTCATTGTGAGGCTACAACCTCTGTTTTGCAAGCTGCAACTTGCTGAGAGCACCAACTCTCTATTTTTCTCTAGCACCCACTAGAAGGAAGCACCAACTCCCTGGTTTCTCTAGCACCAACTAGAAGGAAGCACCAATTCCCTATGTTCAAGCCCCCACTTGAACCTCTAAGGACACCAGTCCTCCCTAGCACCTCCCAACCTCCTTGGATTATGAATATGAAATATTGAAACCTATTACAGTGATATAATGTTCAATAACAACTTACTAGTCTCATCACTGTTCTGCAAGATTTTTCTACTCAGACTTCCTCACTGTCTTCTAGCATGCATATGCTTCCATTCTATTCTTCTTCTTTTATGCTCTGTGCACAATGTCCATTCGCAACACAGTTCTTCTTCTGTTCTTTTCAGATGCTGCACTCTGATCCTTCTTCAACAACATCCATCGCAATCTCAACAACAACAACAAAAGCACATCTCTTCTCTGTACTGTGGATTTATAGATTTTGTGCACCTTGTGCATGCAATGCATGCAATTCCTCTGCATACTCACAGTACGCCGATATCCTCCACAACTCGAGTTCTCTGTCTGATCATCATCATGACTCTTCAGCTTCTCTGGCCATTTTTCCACTCGTTCAACATCACTGTATGTTATGCTGAAATTCCTCAGCCTCTCTGGCAGTTGAGACTCTTTGTCTTCTCTGTGACAGTCGAGCTCACCTTCTCTATTCCAATTACAAGCTTCAATGCTCATCCAGTTGTTAATCACTTCCACAAGCATCTTCATCCCTCTTGAAGATTCCCAGAGACTCTTCATCTCCTTTGTCAATCACCCCAAAGTGTCTTTGAGTCCTCTGGTAGAAACCATCAGTGGTCTCTGACAGTTACACTGTGACGTGCAATAGTAGCCCTTCGATTATGCTCAGATTCACCTGCATCATTGGATTTACTCTGATGGGTTCTTGTGTTATTTACTCGTTTCGCACTTTCGCAATTCAGAGATTCTGCTATGAGACATCTTGAGTCTCCATGTCATGAGTTCTGAAACTTCGAAACAAAGTTTTTCTGCGTTGGCTCCTTCCTTTATATGACCACGGCTATGACCAAGCACTTATGCATAAGGCGCTTTCACGATTTTTCATTTCGTGAATCTGGAGATGAGGCATCTCGACTCTCCAAGTCACGATCCCTGAAATGCCGAAGTACTCTTCTCTTCAGCTTCTCTGATGGTGTGACCACCGACTGAGACCATGCGCTTATGCATAAAGCGCTTTTCGCAGATTTGCATCTCATGAATATGGAGATGAGGCATCTCGACTCTCCAGTCGTGATCCCCAAAACCCCGAAATGGAGCTTATAAGAACTAACTCCTTCCCTTCTCGTGACCACTGGTGGTGACCATAGGCTGTGAAAAAAAAGGTGCTTCGCGAGTTTATAAACTTCATCTAATCGACGATTGAAATATCCATAGATCTGACGGTCCATATCTAATCACGATCTCGCATCTCGCGAGTTCACACACCATGCTTCGATGACTCCAAGTCAACGACTTGACCTATGATTCGACGGTCCATATCTAATCTTAATTCAATGGCTCAGATCATATCGTGATTTCGCATATCATGATTTCGGCCTTCATATTTCTTGCCTCTCCAAGTCGTGAGTCGCGAAACTCTGAAATGGAGTCTCGGATCAGCGATCCAGATCACACCTTGATCTGACGACTGCGATTAAATCACGGTTTCGCATATCGCGAGTTTGATAGTTATGTTTCTTTCCTCTCCATGTCACGAGTCGTGAAACTCCGAGATGAAGCTAGATCAATGGTCCAGAAAAAAAATTTGATCTGACAGCTACGATTAAATCGTGATTTCGCATCTCGCGAGTTTGATAGTTATGCTTATTGCCTCTCCATGTCACGAGTCGCAAAACTCTGAGATGAAGCTGGATCAACGGTCCAGAACAAAAATTTGATTTGACGGCTGCGATTAAATCACGATTTCGCATATCGCGATTTTGATAGTTATGTTTCTTGCCTCTCCATGTCGCGAGTCGTGAAACTCCGAAATGGAGTCTCGGATCAACAATCCCGATCCACACTTGATCTGACAGTCATCGGGAATTGTAAATGGGATCCAACGATCAGAAATGATGCTTCTCCTCCCGAGCTTACTTTGTTCCGCTTACTCTAATCTTGCCATTGCTTCTGAGCTTAATCGAATCTTCTCTAGAGCGTCTTCTCATAATTCCCACCTTCATTGTTGTACTTGCCATCAATGACAAGCATTTGTTGTCTGTTAAATATTTGCCAACAATTTCCTCTCTCAAGCAATCTCTCAACTTATCTTCTCGTCTTCTCCGGTGTGTTCTTCTCACATCCCTAAGCATGTATATGTACTTTTCTCTTTTCCCAAGAAACCCTAACTTACATAACCAACTCAATCTAATGGCTATCATAAGTCTAATATGAGGGCTCATATTTAATGCTCCTCATTAATTACAAAATAAGTAATAAATGCTCATTAAATACTTTTTTTTGGGTCCCACAACTTAAAATCACTTTAAGTTATAAAGTACATTCACTTTATAAAATCACTTTATTTAAAAAGTCACTTTACAAATAAAACATATCTAGGAATTATGACTTTATGTCATCCCCATGACAAAACACAAAAACATGAATGATGACATCCCTTGTTATATTTCAACAATTATTGATTTGAGCGTTGCCTCTTATTTTCCCTTTGTTTCTTAATTCCATACGACCACAAGTGGTGACCAGGTGCTAAGCTAAGAGGTGATTGATCACTTATCAAAAACAATGGTCACGTCTTAATGTCACGATGAGTTGGACGGTTCTCATTTACTTGGGAACTTCGGCTATTCGTGGCTCTTGAATTCTGGAGTAGCAATTCCTCCGAAGTGATTACCCACCGAATGAGACATAAAGAGGTGGTGACTGTTAGGACCACATATTGTACCCTTTTTGCCCATACTGTTTGCTATTATTTTACCCTTCATCACCTACATTTTGACTTATACTATCATTCCACTTGATCATTCCAAGGTACATAACGTCCTTTCTGATTACTACACGTTTAATTTGTTTTGCATGATATTTTACATTACTTTTGGTCTTAACCAT
>ML784641.1:515469-563299 GCA_009831015.1 Picea engelmannii | reverse complement strand
TTACTACAACACTAAGTGCTTTTGGAATTGAGCATATATAGTGCGCAGCTATCTTTGAAACAAAAGACTTCCCTGGGTTGATAATTTATGTTTCACTTGGTTGTTTGAAATTAATTAAGCAATTATAGTGACCAACAGTGACCACTTATTGTCAGTTAACACCTCCACTTACTCTATCCTTCCACCATACTTGATCATTGGTTGGGAAATATCCTGAAGTATATCAACGATTAACGTTGACTTCGGCCTTCTGTGCTTCGCAACTTCGCAACTTCGAAACCTTCAACCACGACCAAATCAATGACCCTCACCCTCTTTCACGATCAACGATCGAGATCCACTTCGGGACTCCGGCCTTTGGAGGTCTCAACTTTCCCCACTTGCTTCCTCCTGGAATGCTTTTACCTAGAGTTCATGATCTGTTGATGCATGTCCTCCCATAGATCAATGACTATGAATTGCTTCATCTCTTCAGGCTTCAAGAGTTTCAAAATCTACACCTTCAATTTCTCCTGGAGTACCAATCCTCCGAATTGTTGCAAGATCTACTGCCCTGTGTCTTCTAGGATTAATGGTCGATATGTACTCTGGCCTTCAGGAGTTCTCGACCCAATGCAAACTGTCACATCTTTCTCCTCTGGAGTGCCCAGTCTCCAGACTGGACGATGTGTCACCACGTGGAGAGATAATAGAAGCGGACAAGTGGCCCAATTGGGTGGGTGACACATGTCATGTTCTAACTAACATTTCAATACTCCATATGCTCAAACATTATTGACATGTGGCACACATCCCATGTGTCCACGTCATCCTAGGTGACGTCCACAAGCCACGTCATTTCAGAGTTTCGGGGTTGTTGACGGGCAAAAATGAACGCTCGCCAACTGGAAGAGTGGATCCAGTCCGGGGTTGTCTAAATAACCCAATCCGTTTGGGATAAACCACCCTAATGGGTTTAGCAACTCCGTTAGCCGATCTAAGTCCTACAGAAACAAAAGAAAACTACTCTAAATGAACTGATCTAAATAAAAATAACAATTAAAACAAACTAATAAACAAATCTAAACTACTAATATATACAATTCACTACCTAAACTATAATAATTCTATAAAATTTAACATTCAACTATCAACTGCATTAAATCCTAATCTCAAATGTACAATATTTATAAATTACAGATTTAGAAGAAAACCTGCAAAAATCAATTGTAATCTGTCCTAAGACAACGATTTTTTTTTTTGATTTTTATAGTTTTATGAGAAAGAAATAGAATAAAAACTAACTATCTAAACTAAACAACTAAAATACTAACTCTAACTACAAATCTAAGCTATACATATATCTATCTAAACTATTTAAATAACACTAATAAGCTAACCTGTAATAACGCTTTCCAATTTGTCCTGTGTAAAGAATCCAGCTTAGCTGTTCGATGGGAGGAAACCCGCATCAATGCTCTGCAAGCCTCTAGTAAACAGTAAGAAACAATGCTCTTTTGAATATCGATAACAGAACAAACAAGACATAAAAAGTTACAACAATCTTATAATTTACGATTCGTCACATTTAGATAGATCTGTATGTAAGGATTAGTACAAAATGATTCAATTAACGAAGAAGAGAAATCTGTGATTCATTAATTGAAACGAAGAATTTGCTGTACTTTTAAAATAGGAGAGATCAGATATGGATAACACATTAAATCGAATCACATCAAAATGCAATAAATTACGATAGCTAAAGTAGTCTATAATCAACTGCAAACTGACATGAATAAAATCTGAAACAAAAGTTTGATATATTGAAAGCAAAAGCTGTTACAAGACATCAACTTTCATCCCAGTCTATATCATAAATCCATAGTCTGGTTCTCTCCACCGTGAAGATGATGGTATTACAAAAAATTGACAAGTATTTAAAGACTTCCCACAGGGTAAAACATCCCTGTGGTAATTGTCAAAACAGTTTAGAAAAATCTGGGAATAATCTCCCAAATCCCTAATTTTGCCTATGACTAATAACTGAAAACTATATCTAAACTGCTGTAGCATGTCCAATTGGTCAATGAAATTCGTGGGTACCTGTAAGTAGACAAAAATACAGAAGTTTAGATAGTGTTTATTGATAAAATTGGCAGAAATCTAATTCTGGCGATTTTGTAGCTGGTCTATTTTGAAAATAGAATCGATTTTAATCAATCCAAATCTAATAGAATTATATTCAAACTTTTAAACAAATATTTAATTGCTAATTGGAAACCAAACGAATCATTGAAATCAGGACTTCTATGCTAATTGAGAGTGAATCAAAATCATGTTTGAATGTATTTCAATCAAAACAGGCTGTAGCCAATCAAGTGAACTATTCATGCTATAGTTTATGTCGACTCAGCACTTAACAAAATTGTTGTTGAATTAAAACAAAATTGACAAGATCATTTAAATCCAAACTAACAGAGCTATATCTAACTTTGAATCCATCGCATTATACAACGACTGTGCCAATTTAGACATACAAAATCATTTCAGAATCGAACCAAAAGAGATGGATCAGAGTGATTCAGGGCCGACAAAATCGTTTGCTAAATCATATCAATCAACACAACTGTGTCCTATTTTAGCAAAGAAATTCTCTGTACAGATCGAATGTAATCAAAGCTAAAATGCTCATTCAAAACAAAACAAAATCATTTTTGGTAAATCGAAGTCAACAGGATTGTTTTTAGTCTATTAAAAGCAAACAGAACTAATCAAAAGCAAACCCAATTGAAAACAAATCAATCTTTTAAACTAATTCGAGAATAATAAAATCTAATTAACCAAATCATAACTGTGTCTAAATTTAGCAATCAAATTTTCTGTACATGAAACCAAAAGAAGCAGAATCATTTTGAATCTAAACAAACAGAGCTAATCGAAAGCAAACCCAATCGGTTATATTGATTCAAGCAAACTCATAAAGTAAAAACGATGTTGAAATACATACCTGGGCAGTAAGACAATGCTTCTTCTGACAGACTGCTTGATTTTCTAAGGATTGATCAAGGGTTTCAACAGGAGGCTGAGGCACAGGGCTGGACGGGTGGAAGGGGTTCTAAGGCCTAGGTCTGGAGAAGTAATAAATATTCCGGCAAATGCACACAGACCCAAAACGCATGTTCTAGCCACGGAGAGGATCTGAAAATTGACCTGTAAAACACGAGATAGATTTTTGTAATAAACCAATTTATGAGGAAATCGCTCACAACGAAGGTAAAGGGGCTAATTTCGGTTCTGTGTTTTCAATGGTTTGGTCTAATTCAAAACCATTTTCCCAGAATCGCTCACGCAAAAACGTGACTCTGGGAGGCAATTACGGGGGCAGTCTTCTCTGGCAATCGAACAATAACTGACTCTGAACACTATGGGGGTTAAATTCACCCTACAGGAGCCAGGAGAGAACACACAGCAAGCTGGGCTAAGGGACAAGGGTTTGAATAGGGTATGCTCAGAGATTTTCCCAAAACTAACAAAGGTAACCCAGTAAGGAGGCAGGCATTAATGCCAAAGTGTGCGAGGGTGGTGGAGCTATTTCGGCCCATGAAAAACAGTCATTTCCATAGTACAACCATCGGTGCCTATAACTATTCAAACCTAAATTTCATATGTTAAAAACCATGCCATTCAAACAATCGACGAAATGTATGATACGTCGACCCAACATTGCGCGAACAATAGTTTTAGCATAGTTTAAAAAAAAAAATAAAAATAAAAAATAAAAATAATAAATTGAAATCAACCCCAAGGGTTCGACCATAGAAAATATGCGTTGTGTGGTATGATTGCGCCAAGGGTCTAACCATAACACCAAAGTGTTTTCATGAAACCAATGTGTCAAGGTAATCGATGAAAGACTATATAAACCACCAATGCATCACAAACTCGATCAAAAGAATATCATCACAGTCTTGTAAAACGAAGTCATACTAACAAATAAAGAATGCCAAAAATAATAATGATCTTGGAGCCTTGTCAACTGTATAACGATAAGTAAATTGGAAACGTAAAGGGCATATCGACAAGAATGATCACAACAATTAAGTGATGATTTTAATGTGACTTCGAAAACCAAGTTTTCACGCTTGCAGTCGTGAAAACAAGAACAAAGGTAAGTGTGAAAATAATGCAAAAATAATAGTGTCATTTTATTCAAGGATTCAAGGTTTGCAAAACACTGGTGTAGGCATCTTATAAGGACAGTAGAAAAATGGGAAATGGCTGCCAATAGGGGTCCACATCACCTCCAGGTCACATCATCGTGCCCGACCACTTCGGCCCTTTGGGCTTCGTGACTTTGGGCTTCAGGAGTTTCAACACTAACACACTTCCAATTTTCCCGAACTCCGAATTCCCGAACTGGCCAATCTGTCGACATGCATATCCCTTATTGGATGGTCTGTATTAACCCCAGACTTTGAGACTTCGAGAGATACCGCTGCAAATATCAACGGTCCTTGTTGATTTGAGATCAATGGTCCTCGATTACTTCAGGACTTCGGGAGATACTGTTGCAAATATCAACGGTCCTTGTTGATTTGAGATCAACGGTCCTCGATTACTTTAGGACTTTGGGTAATTCTTTCGCTAGTGCTTCACTCCGCAAAACCTTCTGGAGTACTAAGTCTCCGAAGTGAGAGATCTGGCACTGCATGTCCTTTTTGATGGACAGTCCACATGAACTCCGAGCTTCGAGCCTTCGGGAGTTCTGGCTTTTTGTATCTATCTTTCTTCTGAAGTGTTTATCCACCATAGTGTAGGGTTTCCTATCGCGTGTCCACTCCGATCAACTGTTTGGATCTATTTCGTCTCTTCAGAGTTTCGATGTTCGAGTACTAACATGTCACATCACTTAATGCCTTTCAAGTTGTGGGGGCACACACCGATGGTTTGGAGTAACCTGCCTTTCACCTTACAATTCTTCTAACGCTGAAACGTAACCCCTCAGTGAAACCGTGGTCTGGATTGTGGGACTGCCTCGGGGAATTAACTCCCATGTAACTTGGTTCCCTGCAATGCCTCTTGGCTGTCAATCTCTCTCCAAGCAATCTGATGGTTGTGACTTAACCTTTGCTTCACTTTCATCGGATGACCCTTGTTCACCTGCCCTCCGATCCAATGATCCCAGATCTCTCTTGATCCCACAGTGGTGATTGCTCCCGAATTTGAAGAAGACGGTCACGATCCTTCGAACCCTTACAAAGGATCTATGATGTTCTAACTCCTGCGTAGATTATGCAATGCCATTCCTCCTGATATTTTCAACTTCACGGTTAGAATTTGATCTCAACCATGACACTCTGACCAACAGACCCAGCCCATACCAGCCCGATGTTTCAACCAGAAGCTCTGATACCAATTTGTAACATACTCAACCACCTAGAGGCCAGTCTACGCCACTTAAATAGGCTGCAACACACCCAACCACCTGCAGGCTAGGCACGTTGCAGTCCCAAGACTCAGTTCTCTAATCTCTAATTTGAATACAAAGGGTTTCTCAACAATGTTAGGAGAATGCACACCACATGCATAAGACAAGATCCATGCCACACCATAAAAGAAATAAACACCGTGCCATGCACAACAAATAACCAACAAACAGGCACATTAGAATACATATCTCAGAGCTAATTAAATACACAACGAAATACATTAAACAAAAAACACATAGAGCACTTATCTTTGCAAGTAAACATTCACCAACTGGATGCAGACCAAGGACATTCCTCCCAACCATAGATGCTACTGTTCATTTACTCTCAACAACATATCACCCCCGAGCCAGGGATATGAATCCACAAGGATGGGTCCTAGGCCAATTATAAATACATAGTAGTTGGCTAATTAGATCTCAGGTTTCCCAACCTCACAACAATCCTAATTTCTAGCTCTCTTTCCCCCTTAGCCTACACAACCCCAAGGAAATAACACCTTTCTCTGCCATGCAGTCCCTGAGGCTGTTAAATTTCTCTCATGGGCTCCAGTGCTACGGGTCAGGAAATCTCCCTACTGGAAATTCCAAGGACTCTTAGCTGTGGACAGTTCCATCTGAACTGCCATCAAGTTCATGCACATAGGAATCCATTCCCTCCAGGAATGATGAATAAATCATTACAGCCATTCAACGATGGATCTCCTCTTCCTGCCATTCATTTCCATGCTCAACCCAAGAGCATACGAACTAGAAGTAGTGAGTGAAGAGGAAGAAGAACAAGTGGACAAGGGGAAGAATATGAACCAGGGGAAGAACAATCCCCTAACTTCACCCCAAGCCACCCTCACACCGCCATTCATATCCATGCTCAGACCAAGAGTATACGAATGCAGCAAGAGTGAAGCTCCCCAAAAATGAAGAGTGGGAAAGGTGTAGTCATGCATGAATAAGAACAAGTTAACCAGTGATAAGGGGATGAACCAAGGGAAGAACGACCCCAAAACATCCCCCAAGGGATGTTTACATAGTTACATGAAGACAAGATCCACATGGCCTCCCTTCCAAGAAGCTCATGTAACCCCCTCTTCTCCATAAAATCAATTATGGGTAAATAAAATAATAATAACAAGAATTAGCCCCTCAAGCCCCCTGTCTCGTGGAATCATATCCCCCTATCTCTTTTGTCCTTGTTGGTCTTGCAACCAACGATGTATTTTATTAATGTATAGGAAGTGTTACATTTCCTAGGCACTCTGGCCCTTTTCAAATTTACCGGCTCACCAGCCTAAGTCATATTTACATAATACATTATAGTTTATAAGGGTTAGAACTGGGATGTTACATGATCCATCTTTTCATGCTTCATAAAAGAGGCCTTGGAAATCATGAGCACAAGGTATGTCACAAGATCCCTCATCACAATTTTATGCATCTTATAATTCTTATCCTCAACAATGGAATGCTTAGATTCCTTGGCAGACATGGCCCCAACAACATACTCAAAATGAGAATTGGAAACAAGGATGGTGAGAGAATGCTTATGGGAATTCCCCCCTTGTTGATGTTTAGATTGGTTAAGATCCAAAAAACAACCTATCAAGGATATAAATCCCCTTGTGTTTTTATAGAGGTGGTATTCCTCTTTGGCCGAAGGATATATATTGATTTCTCTTGGATTTGGGAGAATGCTATACATCAAACCCCGAGTACTTATTTCTTTACTTTATATGTAGAATGGTTCTTCATAACCATATATACTCTTTATATGCAACAAGTAACTTCTTAACAATAAAAATATTGAAGGAAAGATTCAATATCAAAATACATGTATGCTCAACATCATTTATACATAGAGGTTGAGAATTTGAGTATGTGAATTTCCACATTTATTCATAATACTAAAAACATTTTCTGGATAAACACTATGTGCGAGGTTTCAAAACGTCCAACGTTTCGAGTTGACACTCCACCCATCATTAGGGACATAAAAATCTCGTGTGGTGGAATAGAGTGTTGAGTATTTTATTTATACTCAACACTCTATTCCAGCACAATTTTTTTTTATGTCCCTGATGATGGGTGGAGTGTCTACTCGAAACATTGGACGTTTCAAAACCTTGCACATAGTGTTTATCCAGATTTTTTTTAGCATCATTTATACAACTGTCTAAATCACATACAAGTAGAGGATACATCCATATCTTCTCACAAGAAAAAAGAGGAAACAATTTTGATAATTAAATGAGTTCTGCATTCATAACTGGAAATAATTTGATGGGAATAATTCAAAAATATCATGCTCAGAGATCCCAAGATCCATGAAATATTTATATTAATACGTTGATGTATTCATTTGTGGAGTTTTATTCATAAAATATATTCAACAATACAAAACATCTTAGCAAACCAATTGACTAGTGCTACAGAAATAAAGCTTGATAAACTCAAGGACTAAATTTCAATGAATCCAATAGACAATCCTAGCTTACATTTGGCAATCACATGTATGTCTTTAAAAACTCCATGATATTATAGAGAATGATTCTTGGAAGAATACAAGAAAGACACTCAAGACTCAACTTATGCTCGGTTAAAAAATACTAGCGTAAGGCCTTGAGAAAATAGTGTAGAAGAAGAAGAAGAATGGAGAAGATGGAGATTTGTTTTTGCTGATCAGAAGCTTGGCTGCATGTTGATGTCTAGACCCTTCTATTCTGATCTTGTGATTGCTTGCTTCACTTTGATGGAGCCTTCTCTTGCTTTTTAAAACCTACTCTTCTAACTTCTTGAGGTAATTATAGTTTTTTCTCCTTTTCTAGAGTTTTCCACACTTTTCTTCTTGGAACAATCACTTTAATTGATGCCTAATTGAAGCCTCATTAACGATTTTTTTATCATTGACATTCATGTCTTGAAGTGGGGCCATTTTCGTCTTTAATAATTTTTTTTGAATAAACTTTTATTTTGAAAAATTTAATTGACTGCCTTTTTTAAAAATGGATCGTGTTTTACTCTTTTGGGCACAATATTTGACCTTTCAGCCATGGAAACTATTTTATATGAAATATTCATCATCCCAAATTTCCAACGGATCCTCTTGAGCACAATTTGGAGTTCTGGATCTCAAGATATAAGCTCATGAAGTTGAGGTTCCAAGCAGATTTATGAACAAACAATGAAAACATAGCTAACTGTTCTTTTAATTTATGAGAGCACCATGACCAATTTTACCTCTTGAAACCTATACCATCATCTTCCTCATCAATTTAAATTTCCAAATAGGTATATTTTTCTTAAAACAGAGGTTGGGAGCTCAAGATATCATCTCGGAAAGTTGAAGACTCAACCACCGTCCATCAATTTTGTGGCTTAATCCTAGCCCTCCATTAAAATTCGTCTTTTCTTAAAATACATATCCCACATGCATTTGTAGTGTTTGAGGGTGTAATGTATATATGATAAATCTCATCATACACTTTATGTGAAACATGAGGATACTATATAAACTATGGATATTCGACCTTAGGAAATTTCATGAATTAATTAAATATTTTGATGACTGAGTCAACATCCATTAAATGCCCAGTCAATGCATGGTAAGAATTCTCATCATCGCCCAGTCAACACTGAGTCATAGACCACATCATATCCATGTGTCATGAGGTGATAGGTTGTCATAGGATTCCACGTGTCGTGAGGTCATTAGTTTCCACATGTCATAGTTTCGTTGGCTTCCATGTGTCATTAGATGATTGGTTAATAAGGCTTAGAATACAATTAGGGGATAAAATAAGTATGGGAGTGAAGGACAAGAGGAAAGGGGGGAAAGGAGAGAGAGGTGGGCAAAGGTAGGGGGGTCGTGTGTGTTGACGACAAATTCGGTGAACAATACTTAGTCGACAAAGCATTGCCAGGCTCCCCCCTCATTCTGCAATTTCTTGCGCAAAGTCATACACGCTCCCGCTGAGTTACTGCTACACATTCAAAGAAGATGTATTCGAATATCTCGTCACTAAAGAATATTTTAGAAGTTATGATATGGCTAACGAATGAACATGATCATCAGGAAGTATATTTTATGCTATAGGTTACAGAGTTATTCGAATGACAACGAGTTCAATACAAGTTGTTGGCATAGGTTTCTTTCCAAAACTATCATTGGTGCTGGGGGTTTTGTGTTAATATCATCATGAAATTCCCAATTCTTGCCTCAAACGTTGAAACTAGACAACAAGTACCCGGGCTTGACATAGCTTAGGTGACATCGCTCATGAGACTACAATAAATTGATTGATCAACTTGATGGAAATGGCCTCTGGAGATGAATATGAATTTAGATCCCAAAAGTAACTGCTTTGTTAAATATACACACTCAGTTGATGCTTTGCTCAAGATCAGGGTTATCTTCTTATTTCCCAGCAGATCATTGGTGTTATAAAAGAACACAGTGATTTCCCTATCGAGTGCCAGGCCCATGTCCTAAAGCTTTGAAACGTACACTAAGTTTGTAATACGCCAAAAACCAACAAGCATGAAGCAATAAATAACAAAGATACAAACATGGATTTACACATAAACATTAGTTAAAGACCAAGGCACTGATAAACAACATGGAGATAATGAAATTTTCCCTAAATATTATTAAAAGATGGTGGTTTGTTTTGTTGGTTCAATCTAAAAACTACCAGAACTGTTTATCAACGATATAAAGGAGATAGCGTACAACCAGGAAGGGAGAGGAAATTTTAGAGGAGAAAACTCTGACAGAGGTATGCTTGGAGCAGTGAGGTTTTTCTTTTAAATTTATCATGCATCCTTTCTTTCAATAGGGCTTGACAAGACTGTCAGCAACAAGGGGTCTTGTGAAGCAATGAATGGAAGAAGCAAGGATGATATTTGCTGGTTTATATAAGCTAAAATGCTTTCTTGTCAGTTTGTTGTATTTAAGCCTGATTTTATTTAGTTTCTGATATGTAGGTCCTCGCCTTGTGTTATCAACACCATCGCTCCATTCCACTTTGGTTCAACTCTTTTCTTTATTTAACTCTTATTATTTCTATTGTAACCTTTTTCTAGGATGGCTAAAGACTAAATACAATTGACGATTAAAATCACAACGATGAATTCTACCCGCAAAGGATTGCTAAACGTTATTATTTATTTATGACAATAATATTTAACTAGTAGGTGGGACCCCCTTCTAGACTAGAGGCACAAATATAGACATGTTACACTTATATGTTGCTGTTGTTATGATGTTTCCTACACAGTCCTATACATTTGATGATGCAGTCTTGGTTTCATTTGATATGATAAATGGGTGGTTGATGCATTGTTGCTAAATGCTGTTGATATTTACTTGTGATGCAGGGCAGTTCTATGTTTATGAGAATTATATTGTTTACATGTGATATGTTATGATATGTTATATCATTGATTAATAATCCATATATGATTATAATTAAATGGGAGCTAGCTAAACACAAAGAGGGAAATGAACTATGGATAAGTCCTAAGGCCATGGTAAAATATTACATATAAACTTCAAATGAATATATAAATTGATACAAGTGGTGGACCTAGATGTTATACTATACGCTTTGTTAAATAGTATATATGGAGGCACATATGGTATATGATTATTGTTGAAGTTATGGCATAAGGTTAACGTATATTTATGATATGTCTTGGGTGGCGCACTATACAATGGATATGGTATCAAATATATACAAATGATATGGCATTGAATTTTATATTGGACATGGTCTGATTTTAATGGTGGATGTTATGTTAATGGGATGGCTCATACATGGAATTGAATAGGGCCAGGTGAGGAAGCAACGTGCATTTACTGCACGTCACTCCAAATCACCCTCGAGCCCATCACCCTAGTATAATTTCATTGTTTCTCTGTTGGTTGTGGAAGCTCCATGATTTCAGGATTGGAAGGGGAAAACTCAACCAACTCGTCATTGAAGCAATTTTCTAACAGGTATG
The DNA here is from genome assembly GCA_009831015.1 of Picea engelmannii. NCBI lineage: Eukaryota > Viridiplantae > Streptophyta > Pinopsida > Pinales > Pinaceae > Picea > Picea engelmannii. Next base: position 551,832 of record ML784641.1, on the reverse strand, counting down.
GCTATTTGCTTTCCATCCATGATGGACTCTCTGTATTATGAATCAAATGGCGGCTCAGGATTGCATGGGTTCTGTGTTTTCTTGAGTTTTCGATTGAGTGTCAATATTTTGTTATGGGTTTTCTGTGATTACTATGAAATGTTAGCATTTGTAAGTGAAGTAATGGGTGTTATTGATTGTAAAGTTTGCGCATTGGTTATTAACTCGGTCAGCTTGGTTTTTTATGATGTTTCTCTGTGGAAAATAGTAACAGTGGTGCAACGAATTTTGATTTTTGTCGTTGAGGGGTTTTAACCACTACTCTGGGTATCGGTTGCTGTCAACCCTTTTCACTCTAGGTTGTTGTTGTGATTCTTTATCCAAGTTGCAATGTAATTTCCAACAATGGTGTAGTTCTTTTGGCTAAGCCCCGAGCTATTGCTTGTATGGCTTGTTATTTACTTTCATTTCACCAAAATCTTTCACAGTCCAATCTTGTGTTTCCCAGAATGTTTAATAGAGGCCTGTGTATGTATTGAATGGATATGAGTTGTGTACTGACATTCTTTTCACGAATATTTTTCACATCTGCTTGTCTCATCTCTGCTATAAGGATGACTGTATGTTGTGAGGCCTCACTGCCAATTTTTTTTGAAATTTATCGACCTCCTGGGTGTTGGAAAGAGACATGGTCTCTCTGTGTTTTCGAGTACCCTTCATTGTTAAACTAACCTTCATTTCTCTCTGAAAAAATATTTAGAGGCATCTGTGTGTTCCTGGGTTGTTTAGCTCAAATTGCCTTATTTTCCACTAAGGAATTATCTTATGGTTCTATTAAGATCTTGGGGTTATAATTTGAAGGAATGTGGTGTTTTTAAAGAGTATGACTCTCTATTTTTTTTCAAGATTATATTTGTGGCCTGTGGTTGTTTCTCGGTGGTAAATTATTGAGGATGGAAAATACTATGAGCTCTCTGTGCTCTTTTAAAGTTAAGAAGACTTTCGTTACCTCTCTGCATTTAAATTCTAAAGAGCCCGACTTAGAGTCTGACTTGCTTCTACCTTCTCGGGCACCTTTTGGGTCGGTCAAGAACTTTGATTGCCAGTTTAATGATTGTGGTAATTATAAAGGGCACGAGCTCTCTCACTTCAAAAAACATCTCTTGGTCGAATCTCTGTATTTCCTTTATGTGATGAATTCATTTGAACAAAAAAGAAAAGTATGGTTGCCTACAGCCTGGGAGATTTCCTTCTAGTCAATTATGGTATTTCTTACTGTGTTAAATATAGATTTTTAATGACAAAAATCAACAAATGAAATTTATGTCATACACTTAGCAACCTAGAGAAAAATGTCTTCATAAATTTCATAAATGCCTTAAACCCACATTTAGAAATTACCATAAGCAGAAATACACATTGCTAAGCAAAATAGCAGCGAAAATAACACAGTGGACAACAACCCATAACACTCATAAATTTAGGCAAAATCCAGGTAAAACCCCAATGTGGGGAAACCCAACGAGAGAGAGAGATATATTATTCAGATTCAGGAAAGTACCAAACAACATCAAAATATCACATTTCCAGCCAAGGGAAATACCTCACAGCCACAAAGAACAGTCCCAAAAATTGTGTCTCAAAAAATGTGCCAAATCCGTATTTCTGTATGACCTCCTCCGTACCTCATTTTTCGTGCCAATAGTCAGTTGTATGGACTATTATTTACGGCCCAGAAACAATGAACAAAAGTTTGAAATCTACCTAAAAAATTGTGCCCAAAACTACCTCATTTTCTGTGCCAAATCTGTACGACTGTACGAACTGTACAGATTGTATGGACTTTACGAATCCGTACAGTATGACCTCTCACAACAGAAAAATAATTTGGCTCAAAACTCACAATTCTTTTTGAGTGCCCTCCTTCCTTGGAAAACATGCCCTCTTTGCTACTCACTTTCCTCTCTCAAGCATACTCAAAAAATCTCTCTCAATCTCCTCTCGATGTCTTCTCAACATGTATTGCACACTACCCAATGCATTCTTTTATAATCTGAAAATGACATTTCCCCCCCAAAGTGTCTTTTCACCTTCCCCAACCCCAAATCCAAAGGCCAAGATTAGATTTTTCCTTTTTCAAGAGAAAGGGTCATGATCCATTCCCTCTAAAATGAATCACTTGAAATATTAAAGTGATTTCACTTTATTACATAAAAATAAAGTCACTTTAAAATTAGAAGGTACAGTTTATTAAAAAGTCACTTTAATAAAAGAACCACTTAAAACAACTTTATAAAAACCATTACAAAGTTAAGTGCCTAGTAGTGTAAACATTAAGGTAACATCTGCATACAAGACAAAACATTCATAGTACCTCCCGAGCTAAAAAGCTAACACTCCCTCTTAGTGAGGGAAGTACTCCCTGCCACCACTATCATCTGGTTCCATCACACTATGCTCTGTAGGAGCACCCTCTGAACCTAGAGCCATCCTCAACACCGGCACAAAACTCGAACTAGAAGATATTCTCCTGGAAACATCATGGAACCTTGAGCTCACTTCATCTTGAGCATTGGTTTGATCAACCTGGCTGATCCTTCTCCCAGTTCTCAGAAGAGATTCGCTCTCTTCTCTCGGAATGCAAGACTAAAATCTTGGCACCATCGCAGTCTCAGAAGCCTCCTCATGCTCCTCATCCAACGCTGAATCATACATCGAAGGTTTTCCTCTCAACATATACAACCTGTCCACCCAATTACCGATCAACTGCAGCTCTACAGGGTCCACGCCTTGCTGTAGATAAAGACATGTTCCCTCTTGAACAATATGCAATATCCTACATCCTCCAAGGATGAGACTGAGAGAAAGTTAACCCTCAACCTTGGAACAAAGATAACTCCATCAAGCTCCAAGAGTCCCCCAAACTCGAGTTGGAATCTAACATTCCCAACTCCATGTACAACTTTCGCCATACCACCTTCATTTACCACTTGTCGGCTAGGAACAATCTTTGTGAAATCTAGGAATACTCGCCATATTTCCATCATGTGTCTAGAGGCTCCGCTATCCACAATCCATCTGATATCACCTCCAAATCCTCCGTTGTCGACACTAGAAACTAGGTTCACCAAAGAAAATTCCTTTTCGTACTTTGAAGCAAAGTCCTCAATGGCTGCTGCATCATCTGTCTCAGGCCCCTCTGTCTTCATCTTCTTCTTCCTCTTAGGACAACGAGAGGCAAGGTGCCCCAACTGGTTACAACAATAACATCTAACTTTACTCAAAGTCCCTTTTGAAACTTCCTTTCTTCTTGCTCTTTGCATAAAGAGAAACATTCTCATCAACACCGTCTGTCTTTTGTTCACTGCTCTGAGATCTTTTTTAGATCTCCTCCTGAGTGAAATCATCCCACAGTCTGCTCCAATCTGGTATATGCTCACGTCCCACCACACACTTCACGAAGACTTCCCATTTTTTGGTGAAGCCATTTAAGGCTATCCTCACCAACTCATAATCTGTAATGACCTCTCCAACAGCTGCCAACTCATCTTTTACTTGAGCCACCCAGGTAATATAAGAAGAGACAATCTCCTCCTTAACCATATTGGTATCATTCAACTTAGCCTTCAAGGCCATCTTCCAGTTCTCATTCTTCACCTCAAACATGTTTTTAAGTGCATCCCACATCTCCTTGGCAATATTTTTCTCAACCAAGTGTGGGATAAGGTGATCCTTCACCCCATCCAGAATAATCCTCTGAGCCTTGGCTTCCTTGACCTCATGCAAGTCCAAAGAAATAGGATCTGCTGCGGGAGCTACCACAACAGAGTCGACATAGTTATAAAGTTTGTTCTCCTTGAGAACAACTAACAATCAAACCTTTCCCTGCAAGTAGTTGGAAATTCCATCGAATCGAGCCTCATATCTAATGTTTCCAACAATATTCCCTGTCACAATGCAAGGAAAACAATCACACCCTTTTGCCCAAAAATCACACTACCCACTGTTAGAGGCAAAGCTCTGATACCATGTAGATTTTTAATGACAAAAATCAGCAAATGAAATTTCTGTCATACACTTAGCAACTTAGAGATAACTCCAATCTTCATAAATTTCATAAATGCCTTAAACCCACATTCATAAATTACCATAAGCGGAAATACACATTGCTAAGCAAAATAGAAGTGAAAATAACACAGTGGACAACAACCCATAACACTTAGAAATTTAGGCAAAAGCCAGGGAAAACCCCAATGTGGGGAAAACCAACGAGAGAGAGAGAGAGAGATATATTATTCAGCTTCAGGAAAGTACAAAACAACAACAAAATATCACATTTCCAGCCAAGGGAAATACCTCACAGCCACAAAGAAGAGTCCCGAAAATTATGTCTCGAAAAATGTGCCAAATCTGTACTGCTGTACAACCTCCTCTGTACCTCATTTTTCGTTCCAATAGTCAGCTGTATGGACTGTTCCGTACGGCCTAGAAACACCAAACATAAGTCTGAAGTCCACCTCAAAAACCATGCCCAAAACTACCTCGATTTTTGTGCCAAATCCGTACAGGTGTACAGACTGTATGGAATCATACAGACTGTACAAAATGTATGGATCCATACAGTACGACCTCCCACAACAGAAAAATAATTTGGCCTAAAAATCACAGAATTTTTTCTTGGGATTTGTGCCCTCCTTACTTGGAAAACGTGCCCTCTTTGCTGCTCACTTTCCTCTCTCAAGCATACTCTGAAAATCTCTCTCAATATCCTCCCGATGTCTTCTCAACATGTCTTTTACACTACCCAATGCATTCTTTTATAATCTGAAAATGACATTTTCCCCCCAAAGTGTCTTTTCACCTTCCCCAACCCTAAATCCAAAGGCCAATATTAGATCTTTCCTTTTTCAAGATCAAGGGTCATGATCCATTCCCTCCAAAATGAATCACTTGAAATATTAAAATGATTTCACTTTATTACATAAAAATAAAGTCACTTTAAAATTAGAAGGTACAATTTATTAAAATGTCACTTTAATAAAAGAACCACTTAAAACAACTTTATAAAAACTATTACAAAGTTAAGTGCCTGGTAGTGTAAACATTAAGGTAACATCCGCATACAAGACAAAACATGCAGAGTACTTCCCGAGCTAAACAGGTAACATTAAATCCTAGCATGATCATGATTACATTTAAAGTTTCAAAGGCACCTGTGTGGGTGATTGTTTCACAAGGCATGATCATGATTCTGTCAAAGTTTAAAAGAGGCACCTATGTGTCGATATGGTTCCGTTCTCTTCATACATCATATGGTTCTATGGGTCATTCCTTTTAAAAGGAAGTCTGTATATGTTAAGGAACATGGATATCAAGCTCAGGGCCACATTTTGTGGGTTGACTGCTATTTTCGAATCAACATCTTGTCAATTATATGATTGAAGACCTGTGTATATGATTAGTTCATCGAGCATGCTCTTAAGTCTATGCAGTTTTTTTAAAAGGGAACCTGTGTGTGGTTAAATCGGGCCCGATTGTTTTTTTGATGACAATTGATTATTGATGGTTAATCCCGGGTCTATTATTATTTGATTGCCCAGAATGGATATTGGATATAAAAAATGGAATCACTGTGCATATTATGGTTGTTTTTTTTTAAGGGAGAGATCAACATTAGAGCATGCAGTACTGTGGAATTGGAAATGTTTGCATAGTCATTATATAAATGCACAGATTGGTATAGATTGAATATTTATGGGAAATTAAATTGCTTTATTGAAGACAGTAAGCAATCTGTATGAAATTCAAGAACAATTCAATGTTTTTGGTCTTGGAAGTGGATGCTTTTTGGATGAAATTTGAAATAGAGTTATGATAGTTTATTGATTTAATTTATTTTATGAACAATATCCATATAATTCCCTCTTATTTTCTCACTTTTTCTCTCATTATAAATCCCCGCACGATCCCAAATTCATTTTGCACGCCCTTTTCACTAAAATTAAATTAAAACTCTATATGACAATGATAAAAAAATGACACAAATATAGATGGCAACTGATATGTTTTGGTGTTGTTTTCACAATAGATTATTTAATGAATTGTTGAGCAGTAATCGTGTTCTTATTCCCTATCATGATATCACTTTTTCGCTCATTACAATCCCCCTAGATATCCCATGAACCCTATTTCACCCCCTGCTCATTTGACAATTATTAAATAAATTTTATGGATTGGATTGCATGGGTCTGATGTTAATTTGATCCAGATTATTTTTGGCACGAAATGAGAGTGGAGATATAATAAAAAAATGTACAGAGATATCTCAGATATCCAATATTATAACAGAAATGCATCAGAGACACAACCATAAACACATATACATAATTTTCTATTAATGAGCGAAAATGTACAAAGACTGTAAAATAAACAGTGCATAAAGACTCACTAGAATGGTGGCAACTTATCTATTAGAAGCTCGATCTTGAAAAACCTTCATTTTGGCCCTCAAAATGGCCCCAGAAGTTAAAAAATGTTAAAGATATTAAATTGCCAAAATTGCTAGAAAACTATTTTGAGCGAGTTGGAAAAGGTGGGTGGTCACCAATATCCCCATGGATCAATCCTCTCTCCTTAGGAAGAAATGGTATACATTGCGTTGAGTGACCGGGGGAGATGGAAAATATTTTGTTGAATCTGCATCTTGATGAGATGCTTGCCTTGTTGGAGAATTTGTGGTGCTTAACTTTTTGAAGGTTTTCACGAACTTGTGGCTGGAAGGGATGGACATTTTTAACCAGTATGGCTACATGAGATGTCTGTGTGGATAAAGAATCTTTTTGCTTTGCTGCAGTCTTTTCGACGTATTTCTGTTGGATAGAAGGTTCTTGGGCCAAGGCTGTAGTGGTTGCAATATCCTTCTATTCAACTTTTGAATAGATCGTGAATAAGCTAAATTTTGTAGTATGAGATACTACCTTGCGACACTGTTTAGGTGGGACAGTAGTCAGAACCACCTCTAGTATCCTATAGAGATGACCTTCCAGAGTAACAATGAAACTACGGGGTTGAGACTCATAGATAGCATAGCGCTTCCACATATATGGATGACCCAAGAGAACATCACAAACATATAGTGGGGCAACATCACATAATACCTCATCCTTGAAAGGATGGATGCCGTATGACAATCAACACTGCTGGCTGACACAAAGATCTCATCCCTGGTGAAGCCACCCTATGTTGTATGGCTGTGGGTGTGGTGTTATTGACAATCCCAACTGTTTGATGACCTCTGCTGAGATGAGGTTCTTCTGGATTCCACTATCAACAATAAAATACAGCCAGGTCCTCTTCACCCACATCTGTGAATGAAAAAGGTGACCCCCCTTTTCAGGGTTTGTTGGTTCTCCTGGTTGAATTAATGCGGTCATGACAATAATAGTGGGGTTTGCGTCGATGACATGTCTTCTATCGATATTTTTTGAATCAGATTCCGAATCAGGGTTTGGCTCTTTGTCTTTGATTTCGACCACCAATGACTATTTTGAGCAACATTCATCGGTGTTGTGCCAAGGTTTTTTTATGGAAATCACACCATTTTCCGATGTCCTTCTTTGTCTTCCCATGATGCTTCTTTTCCCGTGGCTTGGGATGGTTTTCGGGAGATTGTTTTTTAGGTCCGTCTTTGTCATACTTTGTTTGATGCAAATTTTTAGACCTGAACTACCATTTGTTCTGGTGGTTAAATTTCTGTTTGATTTTAATAACATATTGATAAGCATCACTGAGTGATGATATGTCCAGGAAATCCATTTAAGTTTGGATGTATCTATGTAGATCCCCATGGTATTTCAGAACCAAATGTCGTTCGAAGTCTTTGATACCCAGCTTGGTGTGCAAGGTATGGAAGGTATTGGTGAACTCTGGAACTGCTTGGCCCCTCTCTTGTCGCAGTGTGGTCCATCTCATATACTGGTCCTCATAGTTTCCAGCAGGGTAATATTGTTCCTTTACCGTGTCCACAAAAAAATCCCAAGTGGGATCGGCCCCATATATTCCATACTCTTTTGTGGAACTTTTCTCCTAGTAAGTTTCCCACCAATGTCTGATATGGGGGAGATCTTTAAGGAATGCGAAGGTGACCCTTTCCGTGTCGAAAAATTGGTGAACAGAGAAATAACCTTCTAGCAGATTTAACCATTTGTCTAGGGCATCCACATTTATCTGACCTTCAAATACGAGAATATAAAATTAACCTATACCTTGAAAGGAGAGGTGCTTCCAAAGTGGTTGTTTGATGAAGATGCGTCTGTTTCTATTGATAGGCGTTGAAGGATGTGGGAAAAATTCTCCATCATTTCGTCCCTCTATCGTGTGAGAAACCATGGAGGGTTTCTTGGGAATTCGAGAGAGATTGTCTTCAAGAGATACAATCTCTAGACCCAACTTTCTATTCTCAGACCTTGTCGGGGACATGCACTAAAAAAAAAATGATCAAGAGCAGCCTGCTCTGATACCACTGATCTGGATTGTTTTTGGCACGAAATGAGAGAGGAGATATAATAAAGAAATGTACAGAGATATCTCAGATATCCAATATTATAACATAAATGCATCAGAGATGCAACCATAAACACAGATATACAATAATACACAATTTTCTATTAATGAGCAAAAATGTACAAATACTGTAAAATACAGAGTGTAGAAAGACTTGCTAGAATGGTGGAAACTTATCTCTTAGAAGATATGTGATGGCTACTTGCATCCATGAGAAGATGATTTTACAATGAGGCTCCAAAGGCCTTTTTATCATAAATAAAATCCAAAATCCTAACCACGGAAGATGAAAAGCCAATAGTTTTGTGGACCCCGTTTTGGGTAGTTTGGTGTATCAACTTCTCGAGGGCGTAACTTTGGCATACGATCTCCATTTGGGGCGCACGATAACCCGTTGGAAAGGTATCATCGAGGAGATTCATTTTGGGGGATCAATTAGATCATTAGAATATAATTGAGAATCTTGATTCCGAAAAAACCTTCATTTAGGCCCTCAAAATGGCCCTGGAAGTTAAAAACTGCTAAAAATAGTAAATTGCCAAAATTGCCAAAAAAATGTTTTGAGCGAGTTGGAAAACGTGGGTGGCCACCAATATCCACATGGATCATAATTATTGAGCCAAACTTTGTTTCATATTAAGAGGATGTCATGTATGTTCTGTTAAGTGTTAGTTGCTAATAATGGATGCATACAGGACGAGCTTCTTCAACAGAGGAAGTCATGGCCAAAACAATAGGGGCAGAGGAAAAAGGGAATTTAGGCTGGGTATCAGTTGCTGTCAACCCTTTTTACTCTAGGTCGTTGTTGTGATTCTTTATCCAAGTTGCACTGCAATTGCCAACATTGGTGTAGTTCTTTTGGCTAAGCCCCAAGCTATTGTTTGTATGGCTTGTTTTTTACTGTCATTTCACCGAAAGATTTCACAGTCCAATCTTGTGTTGCCCAAAATGTTTAATAGAGGTATGTGTATGTATCAAATGTATACGAGTTGTGTACTGACATTCTTTTCTGAAAGAGTTTTCACACCCGCTCATCTCATCTCTACTATAAGGATGATTGTATGTTGTGAGGCCTCACTGTCAATTGTTTTCGAAATTTATCAACCTCCTGGGTGTTGGAAAGAGACATGGCCTCTCTGTGTTTTTGAGTACCCTTCATTGTTAAACTAACCTTCATTCCTATGTGAAAAACTATTTAGAGGCATCTGTTTGTTCATGGGTTGTTTAGCTCGAATTTCCTTATTTTCCACTCGAGAATTCTCTTATGGTTCTGTCAAGATCTTGGGGTTATAAGTTGAAGGACCGTGGTGTTTTTAAAGAGCATGACTCTCTGTTATTTTTTGAAGATTATATTTGTGGTCTGTGGTTGTTTCCCGGTGGTAAATTCTTGAGGATGTAAAAGACTATGAGCACTCTATGATTTTTTAAAGTCAAGCATACTTTCGTTACCTCTCTGCATTTAAATTCTAAAGAGCCCGACTTGGAGTCTGACTTGATTCTACCTTCACGGGCACCTTTTGGGTCGGTCAAGAAATTTGATTGGTAGTTTAATGATTGTGGTAATTACAAATAACACAAGCTCTCTCACTTCAAAAAACATCTCTTGGTCGAATCTCTGTGTTTCCTCTGTGTGATGATTTCGTTTGAACAAAAAAGAAAAGTATGGTTGCCTACAGCCGAGAGCTTTCCTTCTAGTCAATTATGGTATTTCTTACCGTGTTAAATGTAGATTTTTAATGACAAAAATCAAAAAATGAAATTTCTGTCATATACTTAGCAACCTAGAGAAAACTGTCTTCATAAATTTCATAAATTCCTTAAACCCACATTCATAAATTACCATAAGAAGAAATACATAGTGCTAAGAAAAATAACATCGAAAATAACACAGTGGACAACAACCCATAACACTCAGAAATTTAGGCAAAAGCTAGGGAAAACCACAATGTGGGGAAACCCAATGAGAGAGAGATATATTATTCACCTTCAGGAAAGTACAAAACAACAACAAAATATCACATTTCTAGCCAAGGGAAATACCTCACAACCACAAAGAACATTCCCAAAAATTTTGTCTCGAAAAATGTGCCAAATATGTACTGTTGTACGACCTCCTTCATACCTCATTTTTCGTGCCAATAGTTAGCTGTACAGACTATTCCGTATGGCCCATAAACAATGAACAAAAGTTTGAAATCCACCTCAAAAACAGTGCCCAAAACTTCCTCGATTTTTGTGCCAAATCCGTATGGCTGTATGGACTGTACAAAATCGTTCAGACTGTATGGATCCGTACAGTACAACCTCCCACAACAGAAAAATAATTCGGCCCAAAACTCACAGAAACATTTTCTTGGGATTTGTGCCCTCCTTCCTTGGAAAACGTGCCCTCTTTGCTTCTCACTTTCCTCTTTCAAGCATACTCAAAATCTCTCTCAATCTCCTCCCGATGTCTTCTCAACATGTCTTGCACACTACTCAATGCATTCTTTTATAATATGAAAATGACATTTTCCCCCCAAAGTGTCTTTTCACCTTCCCCAACCCCAAATCCAAAGGCCAATATTAGATCTTTCCCTTTTCAAGATCAAGGGTCATGATCCATTCCCTCCAAAATGAATCACTTGAAATATTAAAGTGATTTCACTTTATTACATAAAAATAAAGTCACTTTAAAATTAGAAGGTACACTTTATTAAAATGTCACTTTAATAAAAGAACCACTTAAAACAACTTTATAAAAAATATTACAAAGTTAAGTTCCTCGTAATGTAAACATTAAGGTAACATCCGCATACAAGACAAAACATGCGGAGTGCCTCCCGAGCTAAAAAGATAACACTCCCTCTTAGTGAGGGAAGTACTCGCTGCCACCACTATCATCTGGTTCCATTACACTATGCTCTGTAGGAGCTCCCTCTGAACTTGGAGCCATCCTCAACACCTGCACAAAACTCGAACTAGAAGATCTTATCCTGGCAACATCTTGGAACCCCGAGCTCACTTCATCTTGAGCATTGGGACGATCAACTTGGATGAGCCTTCTGCCAATGCTTATAAGAGACTCACTCTCTTCTCTCAGAATGCAAGACTGAAATCTTGACACCATCGCAGTCTCAAAAGCCTCCTCATGCTCCTCATCTGAAGCTGAATCATACATCGAAGGTTGTCCTCTCAACATATACAACTTGTCCACCTGGTTACCGATCAACTGCAGCTCTATTAGGTCCACTCCCTGCCTGTAGATAAAGACATGTTCCCTCTTGAAAAATACACAATATCCTACATCCTCCAAGGCTGAGACTGAGAGAAAGTTAACCCTCAACCATGGAACAAAGAGAACTCCATCAAGCTCCAAGAGTCCCCCAAACTCGAGTTGGAATATAACATTCCCAATTCCACGTACAAATTTCTCCATACCACCTTCATTTACCACTTGTCGGCCAGGACCAATCTCTGTGAAATCTAGGAATACTCACCAGATTCCCATCATGTGGATAGAGGCTCCGCTATCCACATCCATATGATATCACCTCCAAATCCTCCGTTGTCGACATTGGAAACTAGGGTTACCAAAGAAAATTCCTTTTCATACTTTTAAGCAAAGTCCTCCATGGCTGCTGTAGCAGCTGTCTCAGGCCCCTATGACTTCATCCTATTCTTCCTCTTAGGACAACGAGAGGCAAGGTGCCCCAACTGGTTACAACAATAGCATCTGACTTTACTCAAGTCCCTTCCGAAACTTCCTTTCTTCTTACTCTTTGCTACAAGAGCAACATTATCATCAACTTCGTCTATCTTTTGTTCACTGCTTTGAGATCTTTCTCGAATATCCTCCTGAGTGAAATCATCCCATGGTATGCTCCAATATGGTAGATGCTCACATCCCACCACACACTTCACGAAGACTTCCCATTATTTGGTGAAGCCATTTAAGGGTATCCTCACCAACTCATAATCCGTAATGACCTCTCCAACAACTACCATCTCATCTTTTACTTGAGCCACCTAGGTAAGATAAGAAGAGACACTCTCCTCCTTACCCATCTTGGTATCATGCAACTTAGCCTTCAAGGTAATCTTCCGGTTCTCATTCTTCGCCTCAAACAAGTTTTTAAGTGCATCCCACATCTCCTTGGAAGTATTTTTCTCAACCAAGTGTGGGATAAGGTGATCCTTCACCCCATATAGAATAATCCTCTGAGCCTTGGCTTCCTTGACCTCATGCAAGTCCAAAGCAATAGCATCTGTTGTGGGAGTTGCCACAACATAGTTGACATAGTTATAAATTTTGTTCTCCTTGAGACAGATTGACAATTGAACTTTCCACTACAAGTAGTTGGAAATTCCATCCAACCGATCCTCATATCTAATGCTTGCAGCCATATTCCCTGTCACAACTCAAGGAAAAAAATCACACGCTTTTGCCCAAAAATCACATTGCCCACTGTTAGAGACAAAGCTCCGATACCATGTAGATTTTTAATGAAAAAAATCAGCAAATGAAAATTTTGTCATACACTTAGCAACCTAGAGACAATTGTCTTCATAAATTTCATAAATTCCTTAAACCCTCATTCAGAAATTACCATAAGTAGAAATACACATTGCTAAGCAAAACAACAGTGAAAATAACACAGTGGATAACAACCCATAACACTCAGAAATTTAGGCAAAATCCAGGGAAAACCCCAATGTGGGGAAACCCAACGAGAGAGAGAGAGAGATATATATTATTCAGCTTCAGGAAAGTACAAAACAACAACAAAATATCACATTTCCAGCCAAGGGAAATACCTCACAGCCACAAAGAACAGTCCCAAAAATTATGTCGCAAAAAATGTGCCAAATCCGTACTGCTGTACGACATCCTCCGTACCTCATTTTCTGTGCCAACAGTCAGCTGTACGGACTGTTCCATACAGCCCAAAAACAATGAACATAAGTCTGAAATCCACCTTGAAAATCATGCCCAAAACTGTCTCGATTTCCTTGCCAAATTCGTAAGGCTGTACGGACTGTACGGATCCGTATAGTACAACCTCCCAAAACAAAAAAATAATTTGGCCCAAAACTCACATAAAATGTTTCATGGGATTTGTGCCCTCTTTCCTTGGAAAACATGCCCTCTTTGCTGCTCACTTTCCTCTCTCAAGAATACTCAGAAAATCTCTCTCAATCTCCTCTCGATGTCTTCTCAACATGTCTTGCACACTACCCAATGCATTCTTTTATAATCTAAAAATGACATTTTCCCCCCAAAGTGTCTTTTCACCTTCCCCAACCTTAAATCCAAAGGCCAAGATTAGATCTTGCCTTTTTCAAGATCAAGGGTCATGATCCATTCCCTCCAAAATGAATCACTTGAAATATTAAAGTGATTTCACCTTATTACATAAAAATAAAGTCACTTTAAAATTAGAAGGTACACTTTATTAAAATGTCACTTTAATAAAAGAACCACTTAAAACAACTTTATAAAAACTATTACAAATTTAAGTGCCTGGTAGTGTAAATATTAAGGTAACATCTGCATACAAGACAAAACATGTGGAGTACCTCTCGAGATAAAAAGATTACATTAAATCCTAGCATGATCATGATTATATTTAAAGTTTCGAAGGCACCTGTGTGAGTGATTGTTTCATCAAACACGATCATGATTCTGTCAAAGTTTAAAAGAGGCACCTGTGTGATGATATGGTTCTGTTCTCTTCATACATCATATGGTTCTATGGGTCATTCCTTTTAAAAGGAAGTCTGTATATGTTAAGGAACATGGATATCAAGCTCAGGGCCACATGTTGTAAGTTGACTGCTATTGTCGAATCAAAATTTTGTCAATTATATGATTGAATACCTGTGTATATGATCAGTTCATCGAGCATGCTCTTAAGTGTGTCCAATTTTTTAAAAGGGAACCTGTGTGTGGTTAAATTGGGCCTGAATTTTTGTTTGATGACAATTGATTATTGATGGTTAATCCTGGGTCTATTATTATTTGATTGCCAAGAATGGATATTGGATATAAAAAATGGAATCACTGTGCATATTATGGTTGTTTTTTTAAAAGGGAGAGATCAACATTAGAGCATGCAATACTGTGAAATTGGAAATGTTTGCATAGTCATTATATAAATGCACAGATTGGTATAGATTTAATATTTCTTGGAAATTAAATTGCTTTATTGAAGACAATAAGAAATTTGTATGAAATTCAAGAACAATTTAATGTTTTTGGTCTTGGAAGTGGATGCTTTTTGGTTGAAATTTGAAACAAAGTTATGATAGTTGATTGATTTAATTTATTTTATGAACAATATCCATATAATTCACTCTCATTTTCTCACTTTTTCGCTCATTATAAATCACCTCACGATCCCAATTTCATTTTGCACGCCCTTTTCACTAAAATTAAATTAAAACTCTGTATGATAGTGATAAAAAATGATACAGAGATAGATGACAACTGATATGTTTTGGTATTGTTTGCACAGTCGGTTATTTAATGAATTGTCGAACAGTAATTGTTGTCGAACAGTAATTGTGTTCTTATTCCCTGTCATGATATTACGTTTTTGCTCATTACAATCCCCCCAAATATCCCATGAACCCTATTTCACCCCCTGCTCATTTGACAATTATTAACTAAATTTTATGGATTGGATTGCATGGGTCTGGTGTTAATTTGATCCGGATTATTTTCAGCATGAAATGAGAGAGGATATATAATAAATAAATGTATAGAGATATATCAGATATGCAATATTATAATAGAAATGCATCCGATATGCAACCATAAACACATATATACAATAATACACAATTTTCTATTAATGAGTGAAAATGTACAAAGAATGTAAAATACAGAGTGCAGAAAGACTCTCTAGAATGGTGGGAACTTATCTCTGAGAAGCTCGATCCTGAAAAACCTTCATTTTGACCCTCAAAATGGCCTCGGAAGTTAAAAACTGCTAAAAATAGTAAATTGCCAAAATTGCCAGAAAACTATTTTGAGTGAGTTGGAAAAGGTGGGTGGCCACTGATATCCCCTTGGATCAATCCTCCCTCCTTAGGAAGTAATGTTATCCATTGCATTGAGTGATCGAGGGAGAGGGAAAATAGTTTGTTGAATCTGCATCTTGATGAGCTTCTTGCTTTGTTGGAGAAGTTGCGCTTCTTAGCTTTTTGAAGGTTTTCATGAACCTGTGGCTGGAAGGGTTGGACCTTTTTAACCAGTATGGCTACATGAGATGTCTATGTGTAGAAGGAATATTTTCTCTTTGCTATAGTCTTGTTGACATTCTTCTGTTGGATAGAAGGTGCTTGGGCCAAGGCTGTAGTGGTTGCAGTATCCTTATGTTCACCTTTTGAATAGATTGTGAAGAAGCTACATTTTGTAGTATTAGATACTACCTTGCGACATTGTTTAGGTGGGACAGTAGTCAGAACCACCTTTGGTATCCTGTAGAGATGACCCCCCATAGTAACAATGACACTACGGGGTCGAGCCTCATAGATATCATGGCACTTTCACATATATGGCTAGCCCAAGAGAACATCACAGACATCTAGTGGATCAACATCACATAATACCTCATCCTTGAAGGGATGGATGCTGTATGACAATCAACACTGCTGGCTGACACAGAGATCTCATCCCTGGTGAGGCCACCCGATGTTGTATGGATGTGGGTGTGGTGTTATTGACAATCCCAACTGTTTGATGCCCTCTGCTGAGATGAGGTTCTTCTGTATTTCGCTATCAACAATAAAATGCAGTCGGGTCCCCTTCACCCACATCTGTGAATGAAAAAGGTGCTCCCCCTCTTCAGGATCTGTTGGTTCTTCTGGTTGAATTGATGTGGTCATGATAATAGAAGTGGGGTCTATGTCGATGATCTGTCTTCTGTCAGTATTATCTTAATCAGATTCTGAATCAGGGTTTGGCTCTTTGTCTTTGATTTTGACCACCAATGACTATTTTCAGCGACATTCATCGGTGTTGTGTGAGGGGATTTTATGGAAATCGCACCAATTTCTGGTGTCCTTCTTCATCTTCCTATGACCCTTCTTTTCCCTTGGCTTGGACTGGTTTCCAGGAGACTATTTGTTAGGGCTGTCTTTGTCATACTTTGGTTGTTGCAAATTTGCAGACCTGAACTACTGTTTGTTCTGGTCCTTAAATTTATTCTCAATTTTAATAGCATATTGATAAACATCACTGAGTGATGAGATGTCCAAAAAATCCATTTCCGTTTGGATATATCTGTGTAGAGCCCCACGATATTTCAGAACCAAATGTCATTCGATTTCTTTGATACCCATCTTGGTGTGCAAGGTATGGAAGGTATTGGTGAACTCCGAAACTTCTTGGCCCCTCTCTTGCTGCAGTGTGGTCCATGTCATATACTGGTCCTCATAGTTTTCAATAGGGTAATACTGTTCCTTTACCGTGTCCACAAAAAAATCCCAAGTGGGATTGGCCCCATATATATCATACTCTTATGTGGAAATTTTCTCCCAGTAAGTTTCCCACCAATGTTTGACATGGGGGAGAGCTTTAAGGAATGAGAAGGTGACCTTTTCCCTATCGAAAAATTGGTGAACAGAGAAATAACCTTCTAGCAGATTTAACCATATGTCTAAGGCATCCACATTTATCTGACCTTCAAATATGAGAATATAAAATTAACCTATACCTTGAAAGGAGAGGTGCTTCCAAAGTGGTTGTTTGATGAAGATGTGTCTATTTCTATTGGTAGGCATTGAAGGATGTGGGAAAAATTCTCCATCATTTCGTCCCTTTGTCACATGAGAGCTTGTTCAAACAACAGATTGATAGAATCGTCTGCTTCGTCATTTTTCTTTTCTTTCGCCATGGAGGGTTTCTTGGGCGTGCAAGAGCGATTGTATTCAAGAGAGACAAGCTTGAGACCCAACTTTCTATACTTGGACCTTGTCGGGGACATGCACTAAAAAAAAAATGATCAAGAGTAGCCTGCTCTGATACCACTGATCTTGATTGTTTTCGGCATGAAATGAGAGAGGAGATATAATAAAGAAATGTATAGAGATATCTTGGATATCCAATATTATAACAGAAACGCATCAGAGATGCAACCATAAACATAGATATACAATAATACACAATTTTCTATTAATGAGCGAAAATGTACAAAGACTGTAAAATACAGAGTGCAGAAAGACTCACTAGAATGGTGGAAACTTATCTCTTAGAAGAGATGTGATGACTACTTGCATCCATGAGAAGATGATTTTACAATGAGGCTCCAAAGGCCTTTTTATCATAAATAAAATCCAAAATCCTAACCCTGGAAGATGAAAAGCCAACAGTTTTGTGGACCCCGTTTTGGGTAGTTTGGTGTAACAACTTCCCGAGGGCGTAACTTTGGCATACGATCTCTGTTTGGGGTGCACAATAGCCCGTTTGAAAGGTATCATCGAGGAAATTCATTTTGGGGGCTCAATTGGAGCATTCGGCTCGAATTATGAAGCTCGATCCTGAAAAAACCTTCATTTAGGCCCTCAAAATGGCCCCGTAAGTTAAAAACTGCTAAAAATAGTAAATTGCCAAAATTGCCAGAAAACTGTTTTGAGTGAGTTGGAAAAGGTGGGTGGCCATCGATATCCACATGGATCATAATTGCTGAGCCAATTTGTTTTTCATATTAAGAGGATGTCATGTATGGTCTGTTAAGAGTTAGTTGCTAATAATGGCTGCATACAGGATGAGCTTCTTCATCAGAGGAATTCATGGCTGAAACAATAGGGACAGAGGAAACTGGAACATAGGGCCTAGAAGGCCCAGATTCTCAATACATTTCGATGTCGATCCTCAAGAGTTAAAAAAACTCTTTCAAGATGGATTTTTCAATTGGATTGGGCAAGGGATAGTCCAGCCTAGACCAGAGAGGTCTCCCTTCCAACCCCAAAATGTTCCTGGCATCACTATGCCTCCCCATGTATCTTTGCAACCTGAACTTCCCAAGAATGATGGATGGCAGGAGATTGTTCATGCAGCAGTCTCCCACCATCGTGGCTGGGCAAATTTTTCATTACCTCCTCCTCCTCCACTTGTTAAACCAAATTCTTAGATTTCCCTTGCACACTCACTTGTACAGTCCTCCCATGCAAGAAAAAGACTCAAACCGAGGCTCAACATGTGCATGAGAAAGGTAAAGCTGCTGCTTCTCCCTCCTCTCCTTCAAGTGACTCAACCAAGTCAGTGTCATCTCGTATGCACTTGAGAGATGACTGTTCCCATGTCATTAGTGAGATCAAACCTCAAGGTTCTACCCAACCTAAGTCTATTTTAGGGAAGTCAAAAGGAGACAACATCAACAAAGGAAAAATTTCCTCTCAAAGTGGAAAATATGGTTTTTGATTATGTGTTTATAATTGATTTATTGAGGACAGTGGACTGTTGAAAGTTTTGGACAACATGCTATTTTTGGATATAATGGATATTTATATGTTTGGATATAATTTGAAATATCTCTGATATTTAAATTTCAAATTGTGGAAATAATTATGGGAGCCACGAGGAGACATGTGTTTGATTGATTGTCTAATTATGTTTATTTTGTTAAGAAATAAAAGGGAGTCACAAGGGGTCCCACCTACTAGTTATTATTTAATAAAAATACCCTTTATTATTATTATTAATTCTTCCCCTAAACTAAAAGTTAGTTAAGTTTTAGTTAACTTAAATAAATGAGGTAGTTGAACTACTTCAACTAATTTGGAATGCATAAAAGCCAAATGAGAAGGAAGAAAAAGAGGATAATAGAAGGAGAAAACATACTAAGGTTTTCTCTTGAGTTTTATTGAGATAGTTTAGTTTTAATTCATTCTTCAATTCATTAAAAGCCTAATTCTCTTTTATGACAACAAGGTCCTATTGTAGACAACAAGGTTCAAGGCTGAACCATATCATTCAAATGCTCGTTTCAGAGGTGTTGATCTATCTTTTATAGTCTCTGTAGACTTGTCTGTTTATGAATTGAGTTTCATGACTAATAAAGGATATTGTGCATAGTCAAGTGGGAAACAGTCTGTGGCAAGCTGATCCATATTTTAAAGTTCAATTTTTACTTCTTGTCAAAGTCCTTTTGTATGGTTTTCATCGGGGATATCTAAGTTTGACTTTGGTCCATGCCCCCACAGGGATTGTTTTAAAGAGAACGATTCTTTTGATTTCTTGGAATGAAATAAAGCGATATCTATTCTGTCTCATTTGTTTTAATATGTGACTTGTTATTTTTTCTTTTGACCTCCACATTTACTTTTTGCAATCTGTTATATTCAGAAATTACATAAAAATGTTATCTTTTACAATAATATTTTATTTAAAAAATCAGCCTAAGCCCTTATAGTTAATACTTGTGGATTGGGAAACACATTTTGAGGCTATAAACATAGGGTAATATTCCCGACTATCTTTCCTTAGCCAAGCAAGATTCGAAAATGCTCGAGTAAGATAAATTCATATCTTTTCCTCAACATTTATTTGGTGACCATATTGGGGAGATCTTCCATATCTCTCTGGTATATTTAATTCTTGATTATCATTGAATATATTTATATTTATGCTTTTGATTCTTTGACTGCTTCTTTTCTTCATGACTGTACCTATTGCAAGGAAACCCAATATTGAGCCCGGTCTTAAAGATCATACCAGAATTGCTTTAACCTTGTTTAATACCATCTTAGAAACCGCTAATACCCGGGTTGAGCTTGAACGCTCATGGGAAGTGATTGAACAAGACATAAGTGTCCAAGAACGTTGGGAATCTAGGTAAGGACAACCTAGGAATCAATCATACCTTTCTTTTTCCTACAATTTTGATCTTCTATTCATGTCCTTAAACCCTCATATCTCTAGGAGAGGAATAGTTTTATCACCTGAGATCAATCCTATTGCTGAAATAGGAAGAGAAAACATTGTTTTGTCAGTCCAACAATGTACTCTAAGGATAACTTTGTCTGATTCAACCAATTCGTCTTTCTCTCCCTTACCTATCATTCACAAGATGGCATCTAGTGGTGGATCTGGTGGCACTGGAGGTGCTTCTTCATCTCAAACTTCATCCTCATCAGTGATTGGTAGCTTATATAGTCATCAAGTCCCTATCCAATCTACTACAAATCCCTCCAAATTCATTAAAAAGTATGGGATTTTTTAGTTTGAAGAAGATGATACAACTACTCTGTGGCATGTTTTCTCCCCTCTTAACCTAGCACCTGCTACTTGTCCACTTCCTAAATTCAAAGAGAATATCCCTAGGTTTTTAGGGAATAACACAGTCACTACGAATGAACACTTGATGGAATTTTCTAATGCCTGTCACAACATAGGAGCCAATGACAATAACACTTA
The DNA here is from genome assembly GCA_009831015.1 of Picea engelmannii. Taxonomy (NCBI): domain Eukaryota; kingdom Viridiplantae; phylum Streptophyta; class Pinopsida; order Pinales; family Pinaceae; genus Picea; species Picea engelmannii. The sequence continues at coordinate 530,888 of ML784641.1, read as the reverse complement.
TATGAACTTATTTGTTAATTCCCTTGAAGGGGAGGATGTGGCCGATTTATTTGACCTTCCTCCCAATATTATTTCTACTTGGGAGGATTTAGTTTATTGGTTCAAGTCTACCAATGGGCAGTCCAAAAGCCCAGCTGAGAAGTTACAGGAGTACAATAACATTTCTTATAAGGATGGTGAAATTATCAAGTCTTTCAACTTGTGTTTCACCAAATTATATAATCAAATTCCTAAACTTATTCACCCTCAGAACCAAACTGCTTTTATGCATTACTATAATGCTTTACCTTCCCCCTACATTCATAGGCTTGAAGAAAAAGCCATTGATATCCTTGGTTCCACTCTACATACTTGTTTAGAGTATGCAGAACAACTTGAAAGAACATGTCTTCCTAAGGGAGATTTAGTCAAACAGACAGACATGTCCGCCCTCTTACAACTTGTACAAGATATGAATAATCGAATGATAGCGTATGAGAGGAAAGGGAATGTCCCTATTAGCACCAGAAGTTACCCCTAAATTGCGGCACGGGTAAGCCTGATACCCATAAGTGTTTTATGTCATAGGTTGGTTTTAAGGAGGTCAAATGGGTGCAGAATCAGATCCTGAATGATGTTTCAACACAAGACTGGACATGAAATGTATAGGGAAGTGAGGGCCACAACTAAATTCAGTCATGAATTTGAGTTAAAGTGAGAGAAAAGGGAAGACTTAGTGAGAAAACGAGAACAAGACTGCTATGGGCATCCGACCTTCCAGCAACTTGAAGAAGATAAACTCAGGCTCGATGATGCTTTCAATCCCAAGTTTCTGACACTAAAATGTGCCCAAATGACACAGTCCCAACAACATGATGATCAAACCTCCCTCACCGTGCAGCTACAACAACTCGACTGGATCCTCCAATTCCGATCCATCCAATGTGAGAGAGAATAATAAAACATAGGAAACTGGTTAAAACTGGTGAAAGCATTGGAGTGATCAAACCTACATCATCCTACAACATCAAAAACCTCGACTGGATCCTCCAATTCCGAGTGTCTTAACACAGTGTTTACAAAGAGATGGAAAGAAATTGACTTCTATTAATCTGACAGTCTCAAATCGATTACATAACCAGACATAGCTCTGGTGTTAAAACATATTACAAAATGGGAGCTCTGGTCAACCAAAAGACCCTTACAAAAGTACAAAACTCCCTACATATACTCAAAAAATGTTTTCCCAGTAGAGGCATGCTCGAATCTCCATGGCACAATGTCTTCTCAGTTAGACTGGGCTGTAACTCCTTTGTCAGACGAAGCCTTAATTCGACATGGGTTTCGCAAGAAATTTTATGACATGGCGATCTTGAGCAGAAAGCTCTACCTCCCAGCCAGTCCTTTCTGACTTTTCATTCATGGAGTGAGGTGAAAGTTCAACCACCTCCTCCTGCTTCATTTACTTCTCTGTAGGGATCAGGATCGAGGCAGAGTCGATTTGGCACCTGGAGGACGTGATGGCATCATTCTGCAGCTAATACCAACATCTTGGCCCCTTGTGCAACTCTTTCCGTTGTCCCATGCGACCGCGGGTTGTGACCATGTGTCTACTTCTTGGACGGCTCTGATCGATCCTTGATCGATGGTCCCAACTGTTTCGGGACCTCTCACACCGGGGATCCATGATGCACTTCCTTTCTTTTTCCCCAGTGCCCAATCTTGTGAAAAGGCTACTTCATAATTCAACTGTCGGATCTACCTTGAATCCGACGCCCACAATCAGCCTAGAACTGATGGCCACGATGATCCCTTGAAGGCCCACATTGAAAACCCTATCTTCCACATGACCCAGGGGCCATGACCATGGGCCCAACCCTTCATGGCATTTCGAGGATTCTCCAACCAGGAGTTCTCATTCTTCTTACTCCAAAATCCTTGACACCAGATACTACAAAGCACTCAAATACTGCCACATGTCCCTAGGGATCGATGACCCAAATCTTATTTCATCAGACGACCATGATCACTCGTTGCTCAATGAGTGCTTAAACTCAATTGGTCCCCACCTTCCAGCCTTGCTACCTTGTGACCGGGCGCAAGGACTGTGGGCCCGACCCAATGGCGCTTTCGCATTTCATGCTTCAACGAACTAATGAAAATGAGGAGTGAACCCCAGTCTTTCAAAGTCTTGGTAGCCAAAATCACGACAGGGCTTAATCGTGCACCACGTATCCCTTGATTGGATGACCCAGATCTTTTGTTTAATTGGGACCTATGCTACCACGTGATGAGCGCTAGCTCCCATCCTAGACCTACTTCCTTTGTGACTAGGGGCTAGGACCATGGGCCCAACCCCTGGGGATTTTTCATTTCATGTTTCTAGGTTTCCCAATGAAATACATCTCTATCCTACTCTCCCAGTAGCCGAAATCGCAAAGGGGCCCAAATCCCGTCATGTGCCTTCACCAGATCAGATGAACCTAATTATTTCGACGATATGGGTGCTATCTCCCGCGCTAAGTTTCATGCAACTTTGTTGATCGCAATCACTCGATGGCCACCGATCTGCTCCATCGATGGATCCTCACCATTCAAAACTGATCACTGCCCACCTGCTAGTATCTTAAGCCTGAAAAGAGATTTCCTGCATACTGTGCTTGGGCGCTTCTTGTGCAGACCACGGACCTGGATACCCTTTTGCACGTGACAAGAATTGGTGATAACATTTGGCTTCATGGGGGATAGAGTCATCCCCGTGATACTCTAAGATCTCCTTTTGCAGTTCCAATTGCCTTCTGTTGGGCTATGAAGTTGAGCCTAAAACACCCTTCTGAAAATATAGGCCGAAAATTAAAAACAAAATAAACATACATGCCCAAGGAGATTATTTATGTACAATCCTAAACTAATTTATTTTTTACATGGGGCTAGGTGAAATAAAACTTCCACCATAGCCATTCAAGTAACTTCCTAATTGGAAGCTATTTTACTCTGTCGATGATCACTAGCAGATGATGCAATCATGTGTTATCGGACTAATTGGTAGGTGCAGACACTAACAAATCTCACTAGATCCACCTGGATCTAGAACAAAATAGGACAGGACACGACTCTTTCCCTAAGTTGTAATCATTGAATCTGCTAATAGGAAGGAATAAGTGACATACTTTTATATTGATTCCTTAGGTCTCTGTTGTTCCCGCTTCGCTCCGGTGCTCTCGTGAGGTCAAGTCCAAGACAACACAAACCAACCAAAGTGAATATAGAAAAATGTATTCAACGTCAACTTATGCATATGATCAAGGAATTACATAATAAAGTAAGAGTGACTTTATGGGAAAGGGACATGCCACTGTATCATATTAATTGAAAGTAGAAGATACAAACTGATCGCCTTGATGTTGCAAGCTTCCTTTCAGTGACCCTTGGTTCCAACACACACACTTTCTCAGTACTTTCATGGAGAAGATCCAATTCTTCTTGATAGACCAACTAGAGTCTTCAAGCTTCTGTCCAAGTAGGGTTCTTCACACAATTCTTTCACCAATTCTTCATTCAATCTTGCTTAACCTTTTCCATGAGAAACCCTTTCAATAAATAGGAGAAGGAGAGGCGGTTACATGGATGAGGATGATTCCATAAAATCTGAGAATTCAATAAAATGACAACCATACGAATGCCAACTCATTTTCTAGAAGATTCCCTTTTAGAACCCTCGAGACCTCTTCTCCTTTCCAAGCTTAAAAACAAGTTTGCACCCTATGTATGGAGTAGACTGTGAGGGGTTCGCACCCTAAGTGTGGGTGTCTAGCGAGAATTATGAATTCTCACACCCTAGGCCATAGGCAACCTGCGAACTCTCTTTAAAAATATGTTTTTTGGAAGGAGGCAGGAGCCACTTTTCTCAGGCAAAATATCCTTGTTGGGAGCCTAAATACCCCATTGATAAGACATCACCAAAGTGACCAAAATCATGTGTAATAGAATTCCCCCCAAAGTATGAGGCCAAAATCTGTGACAACTGAAATACTTTGTAAACTGTGTGTGTGTGTCAGAAACCAGAAGTGAACCTGATCGGAAACTTGAAAACAACCAAGCATGTACAGAAAATAATACCAGTTCCGAGGTAGGCATTCCCATACTTAGATCACATATGGATGACATCATGAAGGTAGGTCATGGCAACCAATCATACACCATGGATCCATGCCGTTAAAGAATACTGCATAGCCACCAGGAATACACTATGGATCTATGCGAGAATACTCAAATTAAGATGACATAGCCACGTGACATACAAAGTGGATCTATGTGTCGATGCAAATCATACATACTCCCTCACAACCTGGATAAAAAAATATGAGACCCAGGGTCTTCAATCCCATGACCTGAAAGTATGAATCTAACCATGTGATTACATGTGCTGAAGTCGAACATGGTAGAAACCACTTGATTACCAGTCATTGATGAAACCGTTAACAAGTGTGAGTGAAATAACCATTAATGTCAATGAATCCCAAGGTACCCTAGTACAATCCAATGAATGTGAATAAATGAGTTGAGGTTGAACATTCAACAGAATCCCCCGATCAAGGGTCAATGATGAAAACCCACTGTCGAAAGTGAGGAAACCTGCCATTGAGGTATGCAAGTTCCAAGGTACCAAATAATTTCTAAGTCTCGTTTTTGGATAATGAGTTGGAGTTGATGGAACAAGAATCATCATAGGAGGGCCTTGATGTATCCCCCATCAATGACACGAAATAAGTAACATATTTAGAAGGTGAAACATAGTATGAATATAGGTCAAAACGGACACAGGGAAGGCCGACATGGTAAGAATGGACAACTGCAGATGGCCGACTCAATAGAGGGTTTGGTTCAACTTCTCTGGAACATATGAAATGACATGACCAAGGATTTGACAACACTAACCTAGAGACGACTCGGGATATGATCTTGTAGCATGTCGAATGAGAGACAAATGGATTTCCCAAACCAATTTCAAATAATGAATAGGGGTAGTCATGTTCAAGAGCGACACTTACTGCCAATAATATGAATACAAAAATACATCCCTTTCCCAAATTTTCTCCCACCATTTATGGCGAGTACCTCTTTATTTTTACGCAAACTTGAGGAGGATAACATATGCTTGTTAATGTAAGATCATCCTTCAGACGAGTCCCTCGGATTATATTTAACAAACCCTAGGAAGGAGTGGCTCGGTCCGATTACGGGTCTTTCGATGTTTGTTTAACGAGTCCAAAGATAGAAAACTCGGAGGTTTTTCATGATTATAGAGTCTGGAAAAACACCTAAAAGAAAACTCTCTTAGTTCCTTTGTCATAAAGTAGTCTGATGAGACCGAAAAAGAGATAAATTATCACCCAACAAACGTTTTCTTCAAATACTTTAACGAGTGTGAAAAGAACAAGATCGCTCGACAATCTTTTCATGTTTAGAGAGTCTGAAAAGAGCTTAAAGAGAACTTCAGGGGGTTCCTTTTTCGTATAACCTTTATGAGCCTGAAAAAGTGATAAAAGTGTGCTCGATTACGTTCTCATGTATTTTCGAGCGTGAGAACAAACAAAGACTAAGCTCGAGGTTTTATCTAAAAACCATAAAAAATAGTTGTGCATGCGACGAAAAAAGAGAAAACATCCGTACCCTTTCGTGTGGACTTCAAAGTCGTTATATATGCAAAAATTCATACTCATAGGGCTATTAGGCATTAGATTTGATGGACAAAACAATATAAAACTCAACAAAAATGGTGAAAAGTAAATAAATGTGGGTAAAAAGGGCTTTTACCATATTCATTGTGATTTTGCCAAGAACTTTGCCCAAAACAACTCTTTTTACCTCAAATTTCATTGCTCGATTGTGGGAGGCACATGCAACCGTTTGGCGAACCGTCTCCATCAATGAGGTAAGCTCTTGATCTTCTACCTTTTTCATGGTTTAGTTTTTGTTTTCATTGGAAAATTTCAAGGTTTTGGGTTTGTTTTAGGGCCAAAACTTACACCCAGGCATTCTCGTAGGCTATCCATACGGGACCTGCGAGAATGAATGATTCTCACAGGTGGCCTTAAGGGAACTTGCGAGAATCTCGTAATGTGCTAAAGGGGCACCTACGAGGGTCGGAAAATGAAATTTCAACTTGATTTTTGCTCAATAAAAAATATGCAAGATTTGAAATGAGTGGTTGACTCTTCTCTTATGGTTGTTGTGTAGGAATTTGACCATCACAATGCTGGAGTGGTGAGAAAGAGAACATGAGGAGGAGGATGCCATTGCTGGAAATGACCTGAGCACCATTTCCACCCTCCAAGACTGTGGGCTCTTGAAATTCTTCTGGATTCCAGGCATGAGGGCCCAAATCAGGTTGTTGGAGTACTTGGTTCATATGTGGGACATGGACCAGTAGTTGTTTCACGTGGGATTCCACACCTTAACCCTAGATATCGAGGATATCTACTTTATGACAGGGTTATCATGACGTGGGTACCACACTAGCTTGACGAGTAGCCGAGGTGGTAGACTCCCTATGAGTGAGTATTGTCACTAGTACTGTGTCCCAGAGGCAGAAAGAAGCAAAGGCAAGGTGGCTATTTGGGGGGTCCGAGATTTGACCCTGCGAACCATCTTGTTCACTATAGTATGCACGGCAGGGAGCGCATCTCCACACATGGCTCTCCAGAGCTACTTCCAATATGCCATAGAGTGCATAGAGTCGTGGGTCTTCAACTGGTCGGATGCAGTTCTCCGCAGTATGAAGAGGCAATTGATGAAATGCAGGAAGGGCTATCTGAAGCAGTTCGGGTATGGATCACTTTTGGTGTCCTTCTTTCTTGAGAGGGTCCCATTGCTGAGATTACAGGTCGAGTGGGGTTTACCAGCCCCAAAATATCCAAGGATGCTGAGGTGGTGCAACCTCATGGCCCGACACGTAGCTGGGCCTATCATCAAATACAATGATTCATTCTTTGACTGGTTGTAGCCACAGATGCTGATGGTTGATGACTATGCCTATGCCAGATTGGACTTCCGAGGGGATCCATATTTATCCCTACTTGAAGATGCTCAGTGGGATGACCTAGGTAAGAAGTACACATTTTTTTCTTTTAAATGTTTTTCGTGATTTTATCATATAAAATGTTTTTATGTTTGTCCAAGAACTGATCAAAAATCTCTTTTTGATGACACAGATGTGGGGCCATGTCGACCTCCAGGCACATCTCCTATTCAACGACGAGGAGAGGTAGCTCCAGTGGCACGATGGGATGATGAAGACTATGAGGCAGTGGAACAAAACTTGGAGGGGTTGACTGCTGACATTCCAGACATGACTATCGGGGAGACCCCTCGGTGTTATCAGTGCCATACTATTGGCGTGTCAGAGTCTATTGGTCGACTGCTTCGTAGGGTGGCCTGAGAAGTCGTGTGTTATCGTGAGCGTTACCCATGATGCTATTTTGTAGAAGCTACGAGCTTCATTTTTTAGATTTTGGTCCTTGGACATAAACTTTTTGTAAAACATTTTGATCGTTATATATATATATATATACGGATTCTACTGTCTTATCTTGTGTTGTGTGATACATGTGATGTGATTGGTTTATAAATGGTCCAAATGTCTGTCTAAAACATAGTTAGCTAGTGCATCAGTTAATGTATTTAGACATCTAGGAATGTGCTGATACTCAATATAAACAAAATAACATTCCAAGAGGTGAATTCGTAAATATACCTGTAATAAAGTAGGACTTCAATGGCATAGACATTACTTAACTGTAGTACTACTAGCTATGAATCGAGTCGTACAACCAAGTGACGGATACCAAGCAAAATAACATCAATCAACAATTCGATAATGGAGCTATATTCTACAATATTGTTGGTCACACGACCAAGACACACACCTCATAGAGTGATAAGTTCGTTTGTAGGGGCATAAATTTCCCAAGCAACATAAGCAAGGTTATGAGTACTATGGCTAGCGCCATCAATGAAGCCAATGTGGGGTAGTGAAGACTCCGACATCTGGAAACCAAACACAATGTAACATAAGGGAATAGACCAGGTAACGAAAAATCATACTACAGTAACACACAAGAAGTATGGTACAATAAAATACAAGTACTCATGCACATGCGATCTTAGGCATAGTACTTCTTTAAGTACAACCCATTTCTGGGTTCACTCAATGGGATACTTTCGTAATCTACTAAATCGTAAGCTCATTTCTCCAAAACTCGTCTAATGATATAAGGACCTCACCACATAGCTTCAAATTTTCCATCTCCTAGCATATCCCGATCTTTTTTGTAAATGAGAACCAGATCGCCTTCGGAGAAAATGCGAGGCTTGACATGTTTGTCGTATTGGGATTTGACGCGTTTCTTCTGGGTTTCTATGACTAGGGTGGCATCGCGACGAGTTTCAGCTAATCGCATGAGATACAACATATGTTCTTCTTCAGCAGAAGTGTTTGGTAGGATTTCGACGGCTAGTTTTAGGGAGGGTATCTCACATTCAATCGGCAGGAGAGATTTTAGACCATAGACTAACTAGAATGGTGTAAACCTAGTAGAAAACTTAACGGATGTTCGGTAAGCCCACAATGATAAAAACAACATTGTGTGCCAACTCATTTTGTGAATCCCTATCATTCGTCGAAGCATGGTAATGAGGACTTTGTTAATTGCTTCGACTTGGCCATTGGCTTGTGGGTAATAGGGTGTTGAGTTTTCATGGTGAAGACTCAACTTTTCAGTGAGTTTGGACATCACGAAGTTTCTAAAGTGGCTACCGTGATCGGTGATGATAGCTTGAGGAACACCAAAATGAGCTATGATGTGATTGAATATGAATAATGCTGCAGTCTTTCCGGTGTTGTCAAATGTCGGCATCGCCTCAGCCCATTTCGTAAAATAGTCTACGGATACAATAATGTATCCATGTCCCCCCACCGAGTGAGGGTGACATGTCATGAAATCGATACCCCATTTTGCAAAAGGACCGACAAAGACCACAGGGTGAAGAGGAGCAGGATGTGACCGTATTTTATGGTTGTAAGTTTGGCAAGCATGGAAATTTTGGATGGCTTTTATACAATCATTAAATAAAGAGGGAAAAAAATACCCAGCTCGCAAGATCTTCTGGGCAGTAGCATACCCAGACATATGACCACCACAGGCTCTAGAATGGCAGTCATTTAGGGCTTTCTCGGCTTTGTCAAACATGAGGCAGCATCAAAAAACTGAGTCAATCCCACGATGATAAAGAGCATCACCGAGGATAATATACTGACGGGCTTGGTAGCATATTCGATGGCGGTTAGTACTAGACAAATTCGACCGAAAATTCTATGTTTGGAGATATACGATGATATCTCCATACCAAAGATCATCGGAACTAATCAAGAAAAGGGATTCATCAGGTAATGAATTGGCTGCTACATTTTTTGTCTCAGAGTAGGGAAAGTCGCATATCAACTCGGTAAAAACTAAGGATTTCTTGGACTTAGCGCGTTCGAATTCTAAGTCAAACTCTTGGAGTATCATGATCCATTTGGAGTATTTTCCCCCTAGCAGTTGACATGTGAGAATGTGCTGCATAGGGTTGCAGCTAGAAATTACCATAGTCTTGCGAGAGAGGATATAGTGCTGGAAACATTGAACTGCTTGGATGGTTGCCAAGGCCAGTTTTTCGACATGTAAATACTTGGTTTTGGTGGTTTGACTTCGAATCAAGTAATAGATGACATGTTCATCATGAGAATCATCCTCCTGGATGAGAACCATAGCGATGGTATAATTCGAGGCTGCGAGGTAGAGGAAATAATCACGACTATAATCTGGTGGGAAGAGAAGCGGAGTACGTGTCAGGGACAGTTTCAAAGCTTTGAAATCTTTGTTGGTGATGGTATCCCATATGAACTCGGACCCCTTTTTGAGTAGTCTCATAAATCCAAGAGTTAGCTCGACACAGTTCAGGATGAAACAACAAAGAAAGTTTGCTTTCCCTTGCAAACTTTGTAACTGGCGAAGCAAAGAAGGAGGAGGAAGATTGAGAATCACCTCGACCTTCAAAGGATCTACCTGGATCCCTTGATGTGAAATAATAAAGCCTAGAAGTCAGCCAAATTCTATGCAGAAAATGCATTTGTGAGGATTCAAGCGTATATGGTAAAACCGACATCGGAGAAAAATGGCTCGGAGGTGTATTGGATGATCGACACAGTGCATGTAATGAGTGGGTAAGTCATCGATATAGGGTTGCATGATGTGCTTGATATCATGGAAGGCATAAGACATAACATGCTAGAAAGTTGCACCAATGTTTTTTAGACTGAAAGGAAGTTTTCGATAGGAAAAAGTGCCCCAAGGACAATAAAAGTGGTTTTGTGTTGGTCCCTGGGAAAAATATTGATTTGATTATATCCGGAGAAACCATCCATAAGAGAGAAGATTTCACTTCCAGCACAATCGTCGATAATCTGGTCGACAAAGGGGGTAGGAAAGTTGTCCTTAGGACATGCTTTGTTAATATCCCTATAATCAACACACACAAATTGTGCCTTGTTTCTTGTCGATTGGGACAAGATTGGAAACACAGTCAGTGAGAGCCACCAGGTAAAAAAATCCAGCTTTGAGAAGTTTCTCGACTTCAAGCTTGATAGCGGCCACTTTACTTGGGTGGACCAGACGAAGGCATTGTCAGACGGGTTTAGGATATGGGTATGTATTGATCTCATGTATCACAGTGTCGGGGTCAATACCTGGAATTTATTCATAGCTCCAGGCGAAGACGTCATGAAATTCTTTGAAAAGTGACTTGTAGGTGACGATTTCATCAGGGGAACACGAAGCTCCGATATGCACATTTTTGACAATTCCAGGTTTTATGGATATGTCGAGGGGAATGGTGCGTGAGATATTGCTTTAGTTCCATTCGGAAAACACATCGTGTGCAGACTCAGGAACAGTGTAAATGATGACAATGATCGACATGGTCGAGATCTATTGGTATCTCTCAATGGTGTGTTGTTCCAGGAAGAGGATGGAACGATGATGTCCATCATCCCAGGGGGTGTCTTCCATAACAAACATAATCATCTCATGCATGGGAAAGATGAATCGAAAATGATCTAGAGATAAATCACCAATAAAGGGGGTAGAAGGAGTTGCCTATTGAATGGCTTGATAGGTGGATTCGACTGGACTCAAAGGCATTTCATCACTGAAAGGAAGATGATCGCCAGGGTTGGGTACCATCCATGGGTCGTGAGATGCAGGGGTTTCATGAATAGAGGTGGATATCATGTTGATCGAAGTGACAGAAGGATGTGAAACATCGGGTGGTGGGATGGGGAAGGTACCCATTAATGAGGAGTCTTTAAGAAGATCCACACCGACATTCTCGTATCCGGGGGGGGGTTGGCAATGAACGGTATGTTGCCGGTACGCGCATCCGAGTTAAAGAAGGCTAATTGGTCGACGGTAATGACCTTTCCTTGATGAGGGAAACGCAAGACATGGAAAAGAGTTGACACAACTGCACGCATGGAGTCGATCCAGCTACGACCAAGTAGAAGGTTGTAATTGAGAGGAGCGTCAAAGAATTCCACTTCAACTTGGACCATTTTGCCTTCTAACATAATTGGCAATGAAGGGAGGACACTGTAAGGCTTAAAACTGGATCCATTAAAGGATTTGAGTGTGTTGTGGGATTCATTCAAAGGAGGAGAGCCGATGGATTTACAACAGGTAATAGACATGACACACGTCGAGGCACCCTCATTGATAACTGTTCTACAAATGTTTTTGTTGGAGACAATAACTTGTATTTGGAACGTGAGTTGAGGGGGTAACATTGGAATGTGATCTTCCAAGTAAAAAATTATTAAATTCGTATCCATAGGGTTGATTCCACCAATAGCTTTCAACAGTGTCTTTCGTTGTATAGGACAACTTTGAAGGAATTCAAGGGCTGACATCGCAGATGGTGCTTGGGCTAGATCTTCAACAATACTGTAGTTCTGGGCAGCATGGGCATGAGGATTGAAAGTGGATTTTCGAACGACACCCTTTGGAGAAGGGCGAAGAACTGTGTTGAGGCTCGGTTGTTCAAGATGAAGAGGACTGTTGGTAGGTGGAGTCATGGGAGATGGTTGGACCAATGAAGGTGGTATCGCGTCAGCCGTCTCTTTGGAGGAAGGATAATCTTTGGCGCGAGTGGTAAGTGTGATGTATTTTTTCTTTGAATCTCCTTTACACATTAAGACATAGGATGTATTGGAGGGGGAAGGTTGGTCGTGAATGACCAATTGGGCCTGTTGTTGAGAAGGGAAAGGTTGTGACAATACAACCAGAGTGGGTGGTTTCATGGTCCCTTGAAGGAAATTAGTAACCTCGGCTCGTCATGGACAATCCTTAGTGTAGTGATCATCACCACAGATAAGACAAGGGTATTAGGGTTTGTGCTTATCCTTATTGTCAACAGGTGGTGTTTTGGTTCTCTCTGCTTGCAAATTATTTTTGTCCTCCTTATTCTTACCCTTTCCTTTTCTGGATTTGTTTTTACCGGTGTGGGTAGATTGAACGACATTTACCTCAGAAGTCTTGCCGGTGGGAAGGGTAGGAGACGAAGCATTTTGAACATTAGAATAAATGGGTTTGGGGTTGTTGCTAGAAGTTTGGACGAAATGTGGTTGGGCATGGAAAGTGCCAATCACACTGTCGGCCGCATGAGAAGTAGTAGGAGTAGTTGAAGTGGTAGAAGTAGAAGGACAAGGTGCATCAAGGAGTAAGTCATAAAGAGTACCCGTTTTTGAGTAAACGAGGTCAAGGTATTGAGCAAGACTAATGGCCTATTCTTCTGTGACAACTCCACCCATGGCGATGTCACGACCGATGTCATTCACAAATGATTTCGTGAACCACTTTTCCAGCAACTGATCGGGGAGTTCAAGTTTGATGAGATGCCGTCTTCGTCGCCACTCATGAATGTGATCAGACATATGAGTGGCTTTGGTTTGTTTGAAAGAACTCAAGATCTCGGTCCCTATTTCATAGTATATCGGTAACTGGTAGTGGGTGAGGAAAGCCATAGTGAGGGTGTTGAAGTTGGTGAAGAAACCTCGTGGTAATTCTATATACCACTTCGCGGCAGAACCTGTGAGGGTTTGCTGAAAAAGGCATAAACGAATAGAGTCATCCATCAAGGAGTTGGATGAGCACCAAAGGTGAAAAGACATTACATGATTGTTCGGGTCCAATCCTAGTTTTCCATCGAATTTAGGGATATCATATGGTAGTTTGGCCGATATAGCAGGCCATTGGGGAGAGTGATGGATCAAATCATTTAAAATCCTTGACAGATCCGGGAGGTCCAGGGTGGCCAAGAAAGGTAACTGTCTATTGACATGCGGGTACTAGTGACTTTGGGGAGGGAGTCTCGTTGGCAAACCAGTGGGACCGTAAGAAGTTTGCATATAATGCGAAGATTCGGGAAGATTCGGTAGTGGTTGTGGAGGCAAGTAACTCATAGGGTTGTACCCTTGAATGGAGGCATGGGGTTGAGAATTCGAACCCCAAATAGGATTAGAGGTACCTCGATAGGGTTGGCCAGTACTAGGGGGTATGACAGAGCTAGCCAAAAGTTGTTGACCCACAGTCGGATGAGGGTTATGTTGTATAAGATGATTCCAATGCTCGGCCAAAGATGGAGGTATATTGTTTCCATAGGGTGGTGTCAGTGGGGGTTGCCCTCCGATCGGGGGTTGTGTTTTGATTGGGATTTGTCCTGCAAGGGGGGGTTGAGTTGGGCCTCCTTGGTGAAATTGTCCACCAATAGGAAACTGGTAATTTGGTGTGAACGAAAGAATGGTGCCACTAGGAATGGTGCCACTAGGAAGAGGTCCTCTGAAAAAAGTCCAAGGAAGTGTCATAATGAAACCGGGAGGAGAGTGATCAGAAGGAGTGGGACCACCAGGAATTCCAGATGTGATTTTTGCAGGAGCGGGAATAGAGACATTCAACGCATGGTATCCAGATGGAAGTGTCGGGGTGACTCTGGGCAAAAGCGGTGTGCCAATGGGAGCTTGGCTAGCCGTGGTAATCCCGGTGTGAAGACTCGTAGAATCTGTATAATGGACAATTTGTAAAAGGAGAGTCAAGATGTGGTCAACTCGTGGAGCGTCCGTACTAGGAAAATAATAAGTAGTAGTAAAAGGTACTTCATATGGATCAAATGTTTCAGGTAGCGTAGGTGAGACAGTGATATCAACGCCTGCTCTTGAGCCAAAGAGATCTGTTAAGCCCTAATATTGTCTCATTACCCCTTAATTGGGGCATATTAGATTAGTAATGCTATTTTATTTATGTCGGCTTTAGGCCATTAGTTGTAATTTAGATTAGTAACATTATTTTAATTATGTCGGCTTTAGGCCATTATTTGTAATTATACCTCCTAGTCTCCTATATATACCAAGGAGACATTTTCATTTTGAATCATCTTGTACTTGAACATTTAAGTGGGGTAAAAGGAGGTTTCCCCCTCGAAGAGGATTATTATCTGAAATTATCTCTTTTTTAAGGCGTTGAGTACTTTTCCTGAGGTTTTTCTATGCTATGTTGATGTTTGGTTCTTAACATATGGTATTAGAGCTCAAGGTCTTGGGGTTTCACTGCTACATCTAAGACACCGTGGAATTTTCGCTATAACTTTTTTTCTACAACGTTTCAGAAGGAACGGCTTGGAGGATATTTAGAAGATGGATCAAGGTACGTTGGGTTTAAAGTCATCTCCTGAGGTCTTATACTTTTGGAGATACAGCCTGTACAAGATAGGGTTATGGAATCATCCTGAAATGCGTCATTGTGGAATTTTCGCTATAAAAACTTTTCTGTAATGTTTCAGACCTTGAACTCCAGAGGACATTTACAGAAATTAGTAAGGTATCTTTGGTAAAAATTTCAGCTTCTGGGTCATCTTAAATTTGTGGATACACCTTGTGTAAGATAGGGTATCTGACTAGTCCTATTGACTAGTCTCAAGAAGGTGTTCCAGGTAAAACAATCATAACTTCTTGCTAGAGTATCCAAAGTGAGTGGAACTGGTTGCATTGGATTGTGGACAGCCTGTAGTATTTGGGTGCGAGTTTCAGAAGTTTATATAAATTATGTTGTGCGGGGCATGCTATACAAGTGAGATCTCCTGGAAAGACCAAAAATCGGCAAGTTGTGAGGAAGTTACTGTAAATTCGACTTGGCACATCCAATTTTGATCAGACCTGTGGAATTGCAGAGAAGAAATATCAGAGAACTACCTAAAAGAAAGTTTCATACCCAGAAGGGCCGAAACTTGGGAGATAGAACAGAATAAATATTGTCTAGCAGAACCGCCTCAAAATCAAGATTCAAAAGTGA
>ML784641.1:472089-507201 GCA_009831015.1 Picea engelmannii | reverse complement strand
GAGGTATGTAAATTGTTAGTAAATTTTATTTATTGAAATATTGGATTGAATGTGCTAGATTAAGTGAATTTTGAGTAAATTTTAAATTTACTATTCTGTTCTAAATTAATGGTTGTTATAATTAAATTAGAGCACTACAGTGTTAAAACATATTAAAAAAATGGGAGCTCTGCTCAGCCAAAAGACCCTTACAAAATTACAAAACTCCCTACATATACTAAAAAAAAATTCAACTAGCAGAGGCGTGCTCGAATCTCCAGGGCACGACGTCTTCTCAGTCAGACTTGGCCGGAACTCCTTTGTCAAATGCAGACTTAACTCAACATGGGTTTCAAAAGAAATTTTATGACAGGGCGATCTTGGGCAGAACACTCTACCTCCATGTTATAGGACAAATCAGTGTGTGTGGACACTAACTAATCTCCCTAGATCCACCTAGATCTAGAACAAAACACACCGAAACATGTCGCTTTCCTTAAGTTTTAGATATTGAATTTACTAACTAAAGAGATATGGGTGACATACCATTTAAATGCTGCTTCCTCTCGCCATCGCCATCCTAGCTCCATTCCAGCGCTCATACAAGGATGAACCTTAAAAAGAACACAACCATCCAAAGTGATAGCAATAACATAAACTCAATATAAACCTATGTATGTGATCAAGGAATCATACAATAAAACACAACAAGCTTTATAGGAAAGAATCATATTACTGTATCATATAAAATGTGAAAGAGAGATTACAACCATGGCCTTGATGTTGCAAGATCCCTTCCAACTGTCCTTCATTCCCCACACACTTCCATTCCAAGAATTCTGAGAGCACAGATCCGATAATATTCACAATCTATCTTGACAAAGGCAAAACTCAAAGCCACTCCAACCAAGCTAATAATTCCAAGCCAAATCCAACTTAGCCCTTCTCCATGAGAGCTCATCTCCTTTTATAAGCTGAAGAGGATAAGGTGAGGAGGTTAGCATGATCCCACTAAATCATGAAAGTGAGTAAGACATTCGGATGCCACCTCACCATGGAAGTTTCTCCTTCTATAAGATTCAAGAAAACACTCATTTTTCCCACGTGTAAGCATTCTCGCACCCTGCCTATAGAGCAGATTGTGAACCCCTCATGACCTAGCTATGATGCAGCCTATGCGAATCAACCATTCTCGCACCCTAGCTATAATGCAGCTTGCAAACTTCCTTTTTTATAGGGTTTTTACAAAGGAAAATGCAATTTATTTTCTCAGGAAAAGTTCTTCTCCCTTCCTTCTTCAGGAACTCAGGCCACTGACCCCTCAGAAGGAAACATATAGGTTTACATCATTAACGGTCATAGGGATGATGAACATAATGTGTAATAGAGAGCCCCCCAAAGTATGAAGTTAGAGCAGAGTGATAGCTGAAATACTTTGTCAAGTGTGTGTCTTAAACAAGGAACAGTTGGTCAGAAACCTGCCAACAAACAAGGAAATACAATACAATAATATATCATCACTGAGGTAGGAATTCCCATACTCAGAATACAAATGAATCAGAGCATAAATGTCGACATGTGAAGATCCATTTCAAGTAAGACAGGTCATGGCCACCAAACATACACTATGGATCCATGCCAATATGACTCAAACATTAATATAGCCACCAAAAATACAGTGTGGATCTATGTGTTAAAGACTCAAATTTGAACATAGCCACCAGACATACACTGTGGATCTATGCACCAATACAATCTAAATATACTCCAACGTAACCTGAATCTGACAGAAAAGATCCAGGGTCTTCACATCCACCACTCTATAGTACAAATCTAACCATGCGAATACATGTGTCGAAGTTGAACATGGTAGAAACCACTTGATTACCGGTAATTAGTGCATACCATTAACAAGTGCGAGGGAAATCACCATTAATGTCAATGACTCCCAAGGTACACTAGTACAATCCAATGAATGTGAATTAATGATTTGAAGTCGAACACTCGACGAAATCTCCCCATCAGGGGTCAATAATGAAAACCCACTGTCAAAAGCGAGGAAACCTGCCATTAAGGCATGCAAGTTTCAAGGTACCAATTAGTTTCTAAGTCTAATTCCTGTATAATGAGTTGAAGTCGATAGGAAAATGAATCGTCACAGGAGGGCCTTAATGTATCCCCCATTCATGGCGCGATACATGTAAAAAGATTTGATGTAGATCAGAGTAACTAGTAACTCAGGAATGACTCAGGGATGGCCGACACACTAGAAGGCTTAAGAACTGCATAAATGGATGACACAATAGAAGGCTTTCCGAGTTGAACATCTCTTTGAACATATTGACGACACAACAACTATCTTGGAAATACTGACTCAACAATAGGGATCAAAGACCAATTTGTAATCTTATAAAGGAGTATGATCAAGAGACAAGAGAATTTTCCAACCTAGACACAAGGCAAGTGAAAGGGTGTCATGTTCAAAAAGTGACTCTTCCATGAAATACAAGTTTAGACACATTTCTTTCCCAATTCCCCCCCCACCATTTCTGGCGAGTACCTCTTTATTTTTACACAAGCTTGAGGAGGATAACATATGCTTGAAATGTAAGCTCATCCTTTGGATGAGTCCCTCAAAGTATGTTTAGCAAACCCTAGGAAGGAGTGGTTCGTCCCCATAAGGGCCTTTCGATGTTTGTTTAACAAGTCCAAAGATAGAAAACTCGGGGGTTTTTCATGTTTTGAGAGTTTGAAAAACACTTAAAGAGAACTCTCTCAGTTCCTTTTTCGTAAATTAGTTCGATGAGACCGAAAAAGTGATAAACTATCGCTCATCAAACATTTTCTTCAAATAATTTTATGAGTGTGAAAAGAACAATATCGCTCGGCAATCTTTTCATGTTTAGAGAGTCTAAAAAGAGCTTAAAGGGAACTCCAGGGGGTTCCTTTGTCATATAAACTTTACGAGTCTGAAAAAGTGATAAAAGTATACTCGGTTACATTCTCATTGATTTACGAGCACGAGAAATAACAAAGACTAAGCTCGATAACTTATTCTCATGTATTTACGAGCATGAGAAAGAACAAAGACTAAGCTCGGGATTGTTTTCATTTTTACGCAAGCTTTAAAACAAAACAAAACTATGCTTGGGATATATTTTATTTTTACACAAGATTAAAAACTAATCAAAACTATGCTTGAACCTGGTTTCATTTTTACACAAGCTTGAACCAGAGGAAACTATGCTTGAGACAGGTGGTTTCATTTTTACATAAGCTTGAACCATAGAAAACTATGCTTGGACTTCCCAATGCATAACGCAGGGATGGATGGTACTTAGACCCCAGTTTGAGAAGCTAGTGGCTCAACTTCAACATGAAGTCCAGAGGTTGAGGAAAATGCCCCCCAAGCTTCGTTTCATCCAACTACGAAGGAGAATGAAATGAAGCTTCAAATACTAGACAAAGGACTTGACTCAAACAGAGAGGGGGAAGTTGTCTAATTTTTTAACGAGATTGACACATGAGAAGAACTATGCTTGTGACTCTAGGTATAAGACCGAGGGTCTTCATTTTTTAATGAGCTTGATACAGAAACATGAACTATGCTCATAACCTCTGTTTCATTTTTTAACGAGGTTTCCACAGAGATGCAAAAACTATCCTCGTAACAGGTTTTATTTTTTAATGAGCTTGAAATCATAAAACCATGCTCAAAGATCTCCATTTCATTTTTTAACGAGGTTTCCTCAGAGATGCAAAAAATATCTTCAAAGTCTTCTTGATCATGGATTCCAAGAGGACAATGCTCCGGAAGGACACCATGTCAAGGGACAAAACTCGTTCATGGCTTCCAAGAGGTCTTCACTGGAAGGAAGAAACACACTCTGGAAGGAAACCATGTCGAGGGTTGCGAAAGGAGTAAAGAGATCAGGCTCTAACAACCCTATCGAAGAGATCACCATGTCAACTACTAGATCTAAGTCATCAGAAGTTGAAGCCATGGACGACAACACCACATAATTGACCCGTGGCAGAGGTGATACCGTCTGCATATAAGAACCATTCAGGGAGGCAATCTAGGCAGGGTCAATGAATGAAAGTTGATCAACAATCACAAATCATCCATTGCGAGGGAAATATATCACACAAAAAAGAGTATACACAATAGCTTTCATGGCATAGAAATAATCCCACCCAAGGAGTAAAGCGAAATCCAAGGGATCTTGGACCACCATGAAATCAATAAAGATAGTTTTCCCTCCCAAAGTTACAGGAAATTAAAGAAGGGTCCCTAAAGGTTGACTGGTTCTTCTGTTAAAAGATAACAAATTATGCGTAACTGGCGCAAGATGAGGACAACCCAAATCTTGCCAAGCAAAAGAGGACAAAATACTAACAAACACACCTTCATCTATCAACGTCTAAGGAACATCCCGACCACAAACTTGCACTGTAATCTGGAAAGGAATGTGAGAGGGAAGAGGAGGTCTGGTTAGCACACCCCAATTGAAACAGATGGCCTCATTACTTGGAGGGGGTTCCATGGGAAAAGGAGGAATTCCCCTCGACACGGTAGAGTCTGTATCAATGAGAAAAACGTGGGCAGTGTCGAGTTTACTCTGTAGCGGGAGAGTAGGATCGCCCGATGACAAGATCAGATTGACCACTCGGGTTTCATTCACCAAGGGGAGAATGGGGTCGATAGGTGAAAAAGAATCGACCACTTGGGTGACACTCTCTAATGGGAGAGTGGGATCGACCGAGGATGGGATTGGATCAACCGCTTTAGTTTCACTCTCCGAGGGGAGAGTGGGATTGACTGAGGATGGTATCGGATCAACCACTTTGTCAACTGTTTCAACTAAGGACGTGACTAGATTGATGACATGATCAATCAGATTGACCGATGAAGGGACTAGAGTGATCATTCCATCAACTATAGGGGGGTTGAGAGAAAGCTTACGGTAAGCAACTGGAAGTTGAGGCTGTGAAATAGTCATGTCTTCCAGTAATTTCGAGGCTTTGTCCATACGAGGACAAAGGTGAGTGAGATGACTCCCTTTGGATAACATACACGGGAACTTGAATCTACTTTTCTTCTTCCCAACTGTATCATGACTGGTTGACAGGGGGTCATCAACATGTTGTTTAGAGGATGATGACATGGGTTGGCGAGATTGTGTAGACCATACTTCTATAACCTTGGATAGACCAGGGAAATCCTTAAGAAGATGGCTACCCTTACAAATCCTGGAAGGGTACCTAGGTTTACAGGATGTTTGGGTGATCTTGACATCATCAAAACTCCTAACATGAGTAACAATAACTAGTTTTTTTCCAACATGTTTGATAGTGGTTGGAGGTTTTGACCCCTATTTATCTTTCTTCTTCTTATTCATCGGGTTACTAGCTTCAAAAATTTCACTCGACGAAGAAGATGAAATGGAAGGAGACCTTGCAAGTGAAGAAGGCGAAGAAGACCTTACTAGTGAAGAAGGTGAAGGATCAACATGAGGTTGATGCTCTTGGGGGGAAGTTCTTGTGACTGAAGCACTAACTGCATTCAGGATTACCTGAGTGGCAAAATAACCATACCGATAATCCAATCGTGAGACTTGGAAATCTCAAAGTAGCGATATCAGGAGGACCAATGTTTCCATAAAAAAATAAAAGGTTCCCCTAGAAAAGGGGTTCATTGATTGGTCATTCTGGGAAATTACACCATTAAAACAATAATCCAACCTAGTGTTTGCTAGGGAAAACAAACAACACACGCTAAAAATCTAGTAAGCAAGCAAGCAAACAAAACCTTCTCACAATGAGCACACTATTTGGTGATGAAATCCAACATCACGGGAACAAAGTAAGAAGGGGCTATGATAGAACGGGTGGAAAAGTTACGTTGATGACTTGCTTAACAGAGTTATGCCTTGGTGCAAGCTCCCACACATAATCGTGGGTATACCCTCCAGGGATCCCGAGTGAGTTTGGCCAACGTCGATTCTAGGTACCATGAAGACTTGCGCCTCCACAGTCACCTCGTGTAAATAACCTAGAGAGATAGGCCACTAAGGTTACCAATTACTACAGTAATGCCTGGGTAAATAGTTGATAGTCTGATCCACGTGCAAAGGCAGGGTATCTAGCCCGAAATCAACTTGAAAGGCTTCCACTCATAATTGTGGGTATACCTTCAAGTGACCCCCATAATACACGTAGTCTCTACACCAAGACCAACAAAGCAGGGTGAGTAACTCTGCCAGTCTTAATGTGACCTCGTGATTGACCCTTGTGTGAGAAGGGCTTCCCAGGACAAAATGTAGTAAGCGGATTTAATTCTCCCTATCACAAGATACTATGTTTGTTTGAAACTTTGGAAAGTTATCTTTCACACCTATTCCAAATCTCTACAACTAATCTAATGTAGGTTTTCTACCAGAAAATATAAAAACGTCTAATCAATTTTTATAAGTGCTTTATTTTAAGGCTATTGTTACTCAAAAGGAAAATGGCGTGGACAATATGGTGTTTTGATTGACTCAAAATTTATGCAAAGAGATAAAGATGCAATCTTTTCATTTCGATGAAATCTATGCTACTAGAAGGAGAAAACATTTATCATTCCCATATACACAATGTCCCAAAATTTTAAAACTCATCAATATCAATATCTTTAAGAAATGATTCAAAGAGACTGTATACCAATACACGATTCATGTCCCCCCCCGTCCATGAGGGGGAAGTTTTTTTAGAATTTAAGACCCAAAAATGCCAAGAATCATGGAATTTCTCTACTTCAAATGCAAGGATGCCCCCAATCTAAGATAAAGCAAGAAATTAAATCTTTTTGTTTTAAAAATTTCACTAAAAGAAATAATGAACTTTCTTAAAACAAAGAAACCCAAACTAAAAGTTTTCTTTTAAAGCGAACTATTCAGAAGAAATCTGATCTTTCCCTAAACAATTCTAAAGAAAACACATGCTTCGTAATTGAAAGATACTCAAAGCAAGAGACTAATCCTTCAAAAAAAACAAAGAAGAGATGGCTAGAAGCAACTCAAAGAATGTCAAGTAGACTGTAAATCAATTAATATAGGCTCCAAAAGCTCAATCTAGCTGATCAAAGAAAAACTAGGCATCAAAATATGTCAAGACCCAATCCAAAAATTTTTACAAATGAGTTTGTAGCCTAGCAGTATATTATAGTTGATCAGAATCTGGACCAGGGGTCTAAAATTTGCTCAATTTTCAAAGTGCTCGGAATGCAACGAAAATGGTTCCATTGCGTCCGTCTCGTTCTCCTGATTCCGGCGGTATATTTATTTTCACAAATGGAGTCCGTATGGAGAAGTTATCGAGGTCTGTTCGCCGAGCCAAACAGGGAAAAATTTGATGCTGACTGGGCAGGCCGTACTGCTGACGTGGCAGAGGTCGTACAACTGACTAGACATCCGTACATGCTGACGTGGCATTGATGGTACGGCACATATGTGGCAGGTGAAGTGGCATAATGTGATTGGTTGTCGATGAGCGAGTTATTTCGTGACACGTGGCATCTCATTTTGGCAAATAATAGGATGCCACGTGGCCCAATCAAGGGCTGCCACGTGGCACCCATTTATTGGTCTTCTGGACATTGGTTGGTCTATTAAAAATATTGTGGGTCTATGGGGTTTGACCCCCGGACCTCTACCCACCATACCAAGCTTTAACAAAATTCAATACACCAACGCGCCACGTTTTGGTTTTAATAACCATATGCATTTTAATTTATATAAAGTTGATTTATATGTTAAATGGCGCGGGGGTAGGGCTGGAGCCCAGCCCTCGGTTTCGGTGGTCAATATGACCAATACATATTTTAAAAAAATCGCGCGCGTGGGAGTTTCATTTTATATGGACCCCGGTCATATGTCATAGCATGTGACCTTACCGTAAAGTTTGCGTGCGTATTGGTTTGAATGCAACCCACGGTGCTATGGTTACACATGTGACCATTTTACATAGTTGAAAAACGCGCGGAGTTTGGGGTTTGTTACCATTATATGCCACGGTGTATTACATTAAACATATAACCATGTTATGTGGATTGGAGCGCGTCAATTTTGGTTTGGTGTATACACAACGCGGGGTTTAAACCGTTCAACCGTGGTCCTATTGTATTTGCACATGACCACATATTATATGGTGGCGCGTGGGGGTTTAAAGGTTTACCACACGGTTTTTTTACATATACATGTGACCAATATTTTTAAATGGCGTGCAGTTATAATGTGTGCGGGATTATAACCATTAAACCCAGTTTTAACATAAACTATTGTTATGTGCGCGGTTTAAGTTTTGGTTGTTCAACGGTTAGCACTTTTATAGCGCTGGAACGTGGCCACATGGCCCCATGCGCCCAACACCTCCGTTCTTGGGGGCTTGATTTCAGTTAACCGTTCGACAATTTGGCGCGTTTTGCGGGACGCGCATTTGTGCTGGGTTTTGGAGGCGAAAACGCGCAGAAGCCAGGTTCATTCTCCCACAGGTGCGAAATGGCGAAGCAGTTGCAGAGCTTGAAGGAGGAAAAATGGCAGAAGCCATAACTTTTGGAGTTTTTGACCAAATCAGGTTCTGTAAAAGCCCAGCTAGGGGTTTTTGGACATTCTAAGTCCATTGGTGATATTTTCACAGGAATTTGAAGAGCCCATTTGCAGTTTTTTCACATTTGAAGTCTGAGGAAGCTTCAGGAGCCTTAAAACCCTCATTGTTTGAGGCATTGCTCTGATGAGCACTTATCCATTTTCTGAGACTGAATAGTCATTTCTGATTGTTTATTATGCTCTGAACATTTTGGGATAGGTTTCAGATCCATTGGAGGACTTCTACAGGTATTTTGCCTCATTCAAGCTCATTTTGGGAAGCTTGGAGGTCACATGTAGAAGAGGTCATTGTTGGATGAGCCATTGTCCATTTCCAGAGTTGTAACAGTCAATTTTGGGCTTTTTGTGTATTCTGAACTCAATGGTACAGTCTATAAATCCATTGGAGTTGAGCAGCAGCTTGTAAAGAGCATTTGACAAACTAATCCCAAAGAGCCAAGTCCATTGAAGGAGGCTCAAGGAGACGTAGCCCAGAGAGGGGTGAACTCCTTTATCATCTTGTTGTTGTTGTGAGTTTGCTGTGTTATTTGCTGCACTTTTCATTGATGTACATTGATTTATAACACATGATTAACCTTTTAAAAGATCATTTCTCACACATGTACATTGCAAAGAAGAACCAAGAACTTAACACATAAACCCTCTTGCACATTCTAACACATGAAGCAAGGTCCTGTTAAGATTTATTTTATGAGGTAGAGGGTGCTTGCATAGCATAACAAGTCAGCCTTCTATTTTCAGATCAATAGTGCAAAGATTAGGCATTCTCGTAGTCTAGACACGGGTAAGGTGCGAGAAGGTCACACTGGAATGAACAGTAGGGTGCGAAAATCAAGGGTTTTCACAGGCTATACACAGGTATAGTGCAGGAATGTTTGTAAACAAAAGGAATTTGGAAAAAGGACAAAGAGTATAAGTGAACTTTCAGATCCAGAGAGTCTGGATGGATCTCCCACAGACTCAGAAACCAGAAAACATGCAATCAAAGCAAGGGAAACTAGACTAACTAGGAAACAATTCGTTCCCCAGTATGGTCGCCAATTTTGTTATAGGACAAATTGGTATGTGCAGACACTAACTGATCTCCCTAGATCCACCTAGATCTAGAACAAAATCCACCAGAACATGACACTTTCCTTAAGTTTTAGATATTGAATTTACTAACTAAAGAGGGATGGGTGACATACCATTTAAATGCCACTTCCTCTCGCCATCACCATCCTAGCTCCATTCCAATGCTCATACAATGATGAACTTGCAAAAGAACACAACCATCCAAAGTGATAGCAATAGCATAAACTCAATATAAACCTATGTATGTCATCAAGGAATCATACAATAAAACACAACAAGCTTTATAGGAAAGAATCATATTACTGTATCATATTGAATGTGAAAGAGAGATTACAACCATGTCCTTTATTTCGTAAGATCCCTTCCAACTGTCCTTCATTCCCCACACACTTCCATTCCAAGAATTCTGAGAGCATAGATCTGATAATATTCACAATCTATCTTGACAAAGGAAAAACTCAAAGCCACTCCAACCAAGATAATAATTCCAAGCCAAATCCAACTTAGTCCTTCTCCATGAGAGCTCCTCTCCTTCTATAAACTGAAGAGGATAAGGTGAGGAGGTTAGGATGATCCTACTAAATCATGAAAGTGAGTAATATCCAAAGCATTAAGATGCCACCTCACCATGGAAGTTTCTCCTTCTAGAAGATTCGAGAAAACACTCGTTTTTCCCATGTGTAAGCATTCTCTCACCCTACCTATAGAGCAGTTAGACATTTCAGGGTTTCCCAGTGCAATACATCTCTATCCTGCTCTCCCGGTACCCAAAATCGCAAAGGGGCCCAAATCCAGCCACGTGCCTTCACTAGATTGGATGACCCTGATTATTTTGGTGATATGGGCGCTATCTCCTGCGCTAAGTTTCACGCAACTCTGTTGATCGCAATCACCCGATGGCCGCCGATATGCTCCATCGATGGATCCTAACAGTTGAAAACTGATCATTGCCCGCCTAATAGTATCTTAAGCTTGAAAATATATTTTTTACATACTATGCTTGGGCGCTTCTTGTGCAGACTGCAGATCTGGATACCGTTTTGCTTGTGACAAGAATTGGTGATAACAGTCCCCTCACTTACCCCTGGGGCCTCATCTTCTTCTTCACCACATTTTATTAATCTTAATGAAAATAACTTTCATCCTAAAGCCATTATGCCTCGTAGTTAGTGTAACTTTTGCGAGGAACACCATGGGGAAAGTACCTGTGAGGTAAAGATGAGTGCTAGAGATAAAATATTTGGTAAAATACCTGAAACTACTATTGCTTTCCTAGACTTTGCAGATTCAGATGATGTTATGATCATAAACACTAGGAATAAATCTTATGCTCCAAAGGTAAATATGATCCTCCTCGCACTTCTTCTATCCCTAGCTCATCTTCACCAGCTTCTACTGTTCAGGTTTCTAAGGCTCATGATAGTCAAGGAACAACCTCCCCTCTTCCCTCTTCCAAATACAACATTCTCAATCAATTGGTTAATATTAAAGATGATGCTACCCTCTTGGACATGGTTATCGTCCTAGAGCAACAAAAGCATCTGAATTTTTTTATGGAAGGAAAATCTTCCATTGTAGCCAACCTCTCTTAAGAGGTAGATGAAGAGGATTCAACTGTAAATAAAGTAGGTGTACATAAATTTAGACACCTTGTAAAAAATACCCCCTTTTTTTTTAATTTCTGTAAAGATTATGGACAAAATAACCCATTGTTGTCTCATTGATGGTGATTTGGGCCCAAGTGTAATGTCGAAGATTATTATGGAAGAGATAGGATTTATTGTACAAATGAAAACTCCAAAAGCATGCTCTCTTATAATAGTTTACAACAAATCACCATAGGTGAAATCAAGGACGTGACCTTGGTTTTGTGCGTGCATCTTGAAATAAGGACAACCCTTAATATTCAGGTAATTTCCAGTGAGTAATTACTCGATCATCTTAGGAAGAGATTGGCAAGCTTTGACAGGTGGATACCTCTCACTCAACGAGACACACTTATCCATTCCTCGGAATGGTAAGAACATCATAGTTCTAAGGGAGGGAAGGATTTCACCTTATATAGAAAGCATCCTACAACCTAATGTGAATTATATCGAGGAGGACCTAGGAGTGTATTCCATCTTCACAAATGAGGACAACACTACCTTGGAAGAAATCGACATAGAATATGGGATGTGGCATATGCACTTTGGTGGTTCATGCTCCAATGAAGGAAACAAAGATGGTATTATCTTGTATTCTCTTGTGGGTAAAATTCATAACTTTTCCTATAGGTTAGAGTTTGCTTGCACAAACAATGTCACTGAATTTGAAGCATTACTACTAGGCATTGAAAATGCCTATAATCTAGGTTGTGATCACCTTACAGTTTTTGGGGATTCCAAACTTGTTGTAAACCTTGTACATAAGATATATTCTCCTAGCAACAAGTTAATAAAACGTTACACCCAAACTGTTTGGGCACTTATCTCGAACTTGCTATATTTCAACATCACTTATGTTAAAAGGGAATTGAACTCAACGGCTACTAGGTTAGTTTTTTTTGCAGCCTCTCCTACTCGACAATGTCTTCCACAAAGACCTGATTGTACCTTTCAATATTTGTATCGTCCGCATGTCCCTAACAATGTAGAGTCATGGCAGGTCTTCCCTAGTGATGAGAGCATCTATGATTTCATCCAAAATGAACCTTCTAAGTGTAAGGAAATTATATCAATGGAATATAACAAAATTCCGAAGGGCTTGACTCCTCTAGAAAGTTCATTTTCATCGAGTGATGTAGGAAACAAAGAAAAACATAAAGAAGATGAGTCGAAAAGGAAAGTGGGTGAAACCATTTCCTTGAACATTGGGACACTCGATTGTCCAAAGAACATTAAAATAGGTGCCTGTTGGACACACCGACCACACTTANGGGGGGGGGGGGGTGAATGAGTGTGGGGCTCTTTCTCAAACTTTTCCCTTTCAAAAAAATTCTTAGTTAGAAATCACCATTTACTCATTACTTATTGTTTTCATTTATAAAAAGTTAAATGTGAACATGTATCAACAACATAAATTAGCAACATACATCATCAATAAATCATCACCACAAGGAACAAAAAGAACACAAGATGTATGTACAATTTTGTTTTTATTACGGACTACAATCCTTGGGTTATAAACAACAACTGAATAGAGTACAACTCTACAAGAGCACCAACTCTATAATTCAAGACTAAACTTACACACTCAACACCAACTGATATGAGGCAACAATCCTCAACAGATATCAATCTATCAACAGGTACGCGACCTGTCGGTAGTGCAACACGCATATGTACGCACCCTACCAATAGTACAACTCGTGTATGTATGCAGCTAGTATGTACTACAACCTGCGTATCACTTTTGAGTTACTTAGGGTTTTCTCTTCAAGATAAAATCATATCCTCTTCAATCACATTCACTTTTGTCTTTCACTGTCTAATCTGAACCATAACTAGTCACAACACATCCAAGATCTCCAACAACTTACTCATGCTTCTCAACCATACAATATGGATGCTACTCAATCATGTATAAGCAACAAATATACTATAGCAATCATATCGGTACTAAATCATAAGAGTTCTGCTCACTCCATCAACCAACACAAACTAAATCACAATAGCCATACCAAGAATGCCTTAAGCATTCACCACACAACAAACAAGAGTATCCATCAAGACAATAATGTAACCATACCAGAGTTTCTATGGAATATATGAGCTCACAGAATACAGATATGGAACCTGCTTCAGTCTTCAAGAGTCTGGCACCAACTCACACATAAGTCTTCATGACTTTATCCATTGTACATGCTCTGTCCTCATTCAACCCGCGTATGTATGCGCCCTGTCTCACTGCAGCACGTGTATACCTCAAAAACTAGGGTTTTTGAACTTCCAAATTTTTTTCCGTCATGATCTCAGACTTAACCAAATTTTGATGCGTCCATGAAATCCTCCATATCATCTCTCTCTTAGAATAGATCTTCAATACATGCTCAAGAGATACTTTTTACAAGAGACCCTTGCCTCTTATTTATACTCTCCAAGTAGCTTCCTTAGAATCATATTCTAGGTCACTTGGCCCACATAGCCACTTTGTCCACATAGTCACTTATGTTCAACTTTGCCCAATTTTCCACTTGTCCATGTATCCAATAGCCACTTGACCACTTAACCCTCTTTCCTCATTTTAGGGTTAACCTTCTCATAACTACTTTCCATAAATAGAAAGTCCTCCATTTATTTGATTATTTAAATAATCCTCCTTGACTTTGTCACTTTACTTTAATATTTAAATAATCACTTCACTTTATTTAAACACTATCTTCTTTGTAAGCATTTTGACTTCTTTGACCTTTTGGGGCTTCAATCCATCATATGAGGGTCCTTCAACTTTGTAAGGCCATAACTCTCAAACCGTGAGGAGTTATGTGACATTCCACATACCACCAGAAATGACATGACAAGCACTATCCATCTAGGATAGTTTCACTGACAAATTCATTGATCTTCATTTTATTATTCCACAATTAAGCATGGGTTCTCCAACCATAATTCTAGGATAACTCAACCGCAAAGTGTATTCCCATGAGGGATTTCACCATAAGGGGACCACTTTGGATTTCATCCATTTGTACTCCTTATCAACCATGATAAGACAATAATGAGTCATTTTTACATCAATCCAACTATGCATCATATATCAAAGAAACCATATCGATCCATATTCATCTTTGTATAATGTATCAATGAAAAATCATTGATCCATATTCATTTATGCATCATATCAATGACAACTCATTGATCCATCTTCATCTATGCATCATATCAATGATAACTTATTGATCCATCTATGCATCATCTATCAATGATAACTCATTGATCCATATTCATCTATGCATGACATCATATGACTATGATACCACTTGACATCAATCTATTCACATCAAGGATAATACATACTTTGGCATCAATCAATTCCTTGACATCAATCCTTTGACATCAATCAATAAATCATCCTTTGGCATCAATGAAAACATGATCCAACAACGCCCAATGTTCTGATGAAGAAAAATTGAAGTTTACTAAGTTGCTTGGTGAATTTCAAGATGTTTTTGCTTGGTCTTATGAGGATCTTCGTGGTTTTGATCCTGCTCTTATACATCATGCCATTTCTATCAAGGAGGGCATAAAATTGGTTAGGAAAAAACAAATACCCATTAACCCTGCACTGGAAGCAACTATTCGAAAGGAGTTGGAAAAACTCTTGAAGGCTGGGATAATTTTCCCTGTTAAGTATTCTGAGTGGGTTTCTAATTTGGTTCCCGTTCGGAAAGCAATAGATCAGATTAGGTTATGCATTGATTTTCGTGCATTGAATAAATCCAGTTTAAAGACCATTTTCCTCTCCCTAATATGGAAATGATTTTGCAGCAAGTTGTAGGGTCACAGATGATGTCCTTACTTGACAATTTTTCTGGTTACAATCAAATCAAGGTAAAAAGGATAGATAAATATAAAACCACTTTTATTACACGTTGGGGAACTTTCTCTTATGAACGTATGCCTTTTGGCTTATCTAATAAGGGTGCCACTTTTCAAAGAGCTATGCAAATAGATTTTGACGATTTGATTGACAAAATTATTCAAATTTATCTTGATGACTTAATTGTGTATTCTAAAAACTGATCAAATCATTTTGGTCATCTTAGAAAGATTCTCATGCGATGCAGGAATATTGGAATTTCTTTAAATCCTTCTAAGTCTATTTTAGGTGTTACAAAAGGCAAGCTCATTGGTCACATTGTCTCTGATTTAGGAATAAGCATAGATCATGAAAGGATTGCGTCTATCCTAAATCTTCCTGCTCCTACTTCCAAAAAGGAGGTTCAAGCCTTTATGGGTGTTATTAAATTTGTCCGTAGTTTTTTTCCTGATTTTGCTGTAATAGTCAATCCAATTCACAATATTATTAAGCAAGATCGTTCCTTTTCTTGGATAGATGATGTCGAAAATTCTTTCGTAGGGATCAAGGAGGCAATCAATTCCACACCGGTTTTGGCAAAGACAAATTTTGAGAAGGAATTTATGATATATACTAATGCTACAGAGGAAGTAGTTTCCGCTATCCTCATGCAATGTGATGACCAAGTAAATGAAAAACCAGTGGCTTACATGAGTTAGAGCTTGTCAGTTGATGAGTTTAAATATTATTATATTTAAAAGCATGCTTTCGCTCTTGTTAAGGTTGTTGAAAAATTTCGCCACTTCATCTTAGGTAAGCATACACTGGTAAAAGTCCCTTTACCTGCTGTCAAGTTTTTACTCTCACAGAATTATCTTTCAGGAAAGCTTGCACATTGGCTTTCCAATATCCATGAGCATGATCTAACTATCATGACTTCTAAACCTATCAAGGGACATGACTTAGCCCTTCACTTAGCTCAACATGCTAAAATAAGTGAATAAATTGATGAACAAGATAGATCTCTATCAACACTATTTTACATTGACAATCAAATCCTTCCAGTGGCTGAACATTCTTGCTATAAAGATCTGGTTTATTACTTGCAAAATCAAAGATGTCTAGATAACTTAGATACCCATCAAAGAATAAGGCTCCGTCTCGAATATTCTAGATACTTCATTATAGGAGACTTCTTGTTTAGGAGATCTTCCGATGGTATGTTACTTTGCTGTGTGAAGAAGGAGGAAGCACATAAATTGTTGCAAGAGACTCATGGATCTTCAAATTCTGTTATTCATGTATGAGGTCACTTTTCTGCTAAAATTACTGCTTTTAGGATTATCAGGAAAGGGTACTATTGGCCTTCAATATTTCGTGATTCTTATAATTTTTCAAGATCTTGTGACAAGCGCCAGAAGTTTGCTGGAAAATAACGCCTTTCAGCCATGCCTTTACAACCTTTCCTCCCTGACTTTCCTTTTTCAAAATGGGGTTTGGAATTTATTGGTCCTATTAATCCTCCATCTTCAACAGGGGAAGTTTTATCTTGACAACCACAAACTATTTTACGAAATGGACTGAAGTTGTCCCGCTTAAGCATTCACATGATGAGCAGGTGATTTCTTTTCTTGAAACTAATATTTTTTCCAGATTTGGTCTTCCTTTGGAAATTATTACAAACAATGGTCCCGCTTTTATTTCTGCTAAACTGACCCAATTTTTAGCTAAATTGGGGGTTAAACATTTTAACTCATCAACTTATTATCCCCAAGGAAATGGGAAGGACGAGTCTAGAAAAAAGAATCTGGTTAGAATTATCAAGAGGATCATTGAAGATAAGCCTCGTCAATGGTACACTCTCCTCAATTATGTACTTTGGGCAGATCGCACTACCACCAAGGTGAGAACTAGTTGCACCCCTTTCCAACTTGTTTATGGTCAAGAAGCCATTCTGCCTACCGAGATGGAACTTTCATCCCTAATGTTAATTCTACAGGTTGAAGAATTAAATTCTTCTAATGTTTCTCAAAGAATGAATGCACTTTTGGCTTTATAGGAGCAAAGGACGCTTGCCTTGGATAATATAAAGAGAAGACAATAGACTGTTACAAGACATCTCAACAAAAGTGTCAAAGCTGTCAAATTTAAGGTTAATGAGAAGGTATTGTTTTGGGATTCAACTCATGCTGATAGAGGAAGGCATTCAAATTTCCAAAAATTATGGCTGTGTCCTTTTAAGATCGCTTGTGTCCTAGGCAAAAATTATTACATCCTAAAGGACTTACAAGAGTGATTGTTTTCCTATAGCACTAACGGTTCCCACTTAAAACACTACGTTGAACCAACTTGAAAGTTTTAACACTGTATGGAATGTTTTTTGTATTATAGTTTGTTTTATTTTCTTCGATTTTACATTTCTGTTATTTCATTTCTGCTGTTTTATTTCTGCTATGTCATTTTTTTTTCTATTTGGTTTCTTTTATTTGGCTTCATTTCTGGTCAAAATAAAATGTTGGATCAGTTTTGCCACAATGACGCTATTCTGCAAAGTATTTTTAGTCAATAACAATATGGTTACACAATTGTCATGATGTTCCCCTTGAAAGCATCATTGAAATTGTTATCTTCTTCAACTGCTGGTATATAAGATAGTTGGTTTTATCCCCTTTCCACTTTCCTTTTCTTCCATCCACTCCAAGATTCAAAAGAGCATACCAGAAATTTTTTCTCCTTGAAGTCAAGAATTCTTTACTATGATTAATCGAATGATTATGCTTACAGGGATAAACCCCCTCATACTTAACACTTTCCATGAGTTATTCCCAAAATCCCAGTCATTTTTCCCTTAAATCCGCTCACTTCCCCTTGTTTCATAATCATTATGATGTATATCTTCTTGATTTGATGTTTATTGGTATGTAAAACTAGACATTCTGAGTTCTTAATTTGTTATAAACATATTTCCTTGTGGAGTCACCAATTTGTTGACAATTAAAATCACAACGATGAATTCCGCCCACAAAGGATTGCTAAACACTATTATTTATTTATGATGATAATATTTAACTAGTAGGTGAGACGCCCTTGTAGACTAGAGGTGCAAAGATATATATGTTACACTTATATTTTGTTGTTGTTATGATGTTTCCTACACAGTCCTATACATTTGATGATGCAATCTTGGTTTCATTTGATATGATAAATGGGTGGTTGATGCATTGTTGCTAAATGTTGTTGATATTTACTTGCGATACAGGGCAGTTCTATGGTTATGAGAATTATATTGTTTATAGGTGCTATGTTATAATATGTTATATCATTGATTAATAATCCATATATGATTATAATTAAGTGGGATCTAGATCAAAACAAAGAGGGAAAGGAACTATGGATAAGTCTTAAGGCCATGGTAAAAGATTACACATAAACTTCAAATCAATATATAGATTGATATAGGTGGTGGAACTAGCTGTTATACTATGTGCTTTGTTAAAGAGTATATATGGAGGCACATATGGTAACATTAATATATGATTATTGTTGAATTTATGGCATAAGGTTAACACATAGTTATGATATGTCTCGGGTGGCACACTATACAATGGATATGGTATCAAATCTATACAAAGGATACAACATTGAATTTTATATTGGATATGGTTTGATTTTAATAGTGGATGTTATGTTAATGGGCTGGCTTGTACATGGGATTGAATAGGACCAGGTGAGGAAGTGACATGCATTTACTACACGTCACTCCAAACCACCCTCGAGCCCATCACCCTATCATAGTTGCATTGTTGCTCTATTGGTTGTGGAAGCTCCGTGATTTCAGGATTGGAAGAGGAAAACTCAACCAACTCGTCATTGAAGCGATTTTCTCACAGGTATGGCTCTTTTGTTTCCATCCATGATGGACTCTCTATATTATGAATCAAATGATGGCTTAGGATTGCATGGGTTCTGTGTTTTCTTGAGTTTTTGACTGAGTGTCAATACTCTGTTATGGGTTCTCTGTGATTACTGCGATATGTTGGCATTTGTAAGAGAAGTAATGGGTGTTATTGATTGTAAAGTCCACCCATTGGTTATTAACTCAGCTAGCTTAGTTTTTTATGATGATTGTCTATGGAAAATGGTAACAATGGTGCAAAAAACTCTGAGTTTTATTGTTGAGGGATTTTAACCACCAGTCTGGGTATCGATTGTTGTCAACCCTTTTTCCTCTAGGTCATTGTTGTGATTCTTTATCCAAGTTGCAATGCAACTGCCGAAAATGGTGTAGTTCTTTTGTCTAAGCCCCGAGCTATTGTTTGTATGGTTTTTTCTTTACTTTCATTTCACCGAAATATTTCACAGTCTAATCTCGTGTTGCCCAGAATTGTTAATAGAGGCATGCATATGTATCAAATGGATACGAGTTGCATCCCATAATTATTTTCATGAAGAGTTTTCACATCCTCTCCTCTCATCTCTGCTATAATGATGACTGTATGTTGTGAGGCCTCACTGTCAATTGTTTTCGAAATTTATCGACCTCTTGGGTGTTGGAAAGACACATGGTATCTCTGTGTTTTCAAGTACCCTTCATTGTTAAACTAACCCTTGTTCCTCTCTGCAAAAAGATTTAGAGGCATCTGTGTGTGCCTGGGTTGTTTAGCTCGAAATGCCTTATTTTCCACTTGGGAATTCTCTTATGGTTCTGTCAAGATATTGGGGTTATAAGTTGAAGGATTGTGGTGTTTTTAAAGAGCATGGATCTCTGTTTTTTTTCAAGATTATATTTGTGGCCTGTGTTTGTTTCTCAGTGGTAAATTCTTGAGGATGTAAAAGACTATGAGCTCTTTGTTCTCTTTTAAAGTCAAGAAGACTTTCGTTATCTCTCTGCATTTAAATTCTAAAGATCCCGACTTAGAGTCTGACTTGCTTCTACCTTCTCGGGCACCTTTTGGGTCGGTTAAGAATTTTGATTACCAGTTTAATGATTGTGGTAATTACAAAGGGCACTGGCTCTCTCTATTAAAAAAAAATCTCTTGGTCGAATCTCTGTGTTTCCTCTGTGTGATGAACTCATTTGAACATAAAAGAAAAGTATGGTTTACTATAGCCCGAGAGATTTCCTTCTAGTCGATTATGGTATTTCTTACTGTGTTAAATCCTAGCATGATCATCATTACATTTAAAGTTTCGAAGGCACCTGTGTGAGTGCTTGTTTCACCAAGCACGATCATGATTCTGTCAAAGTTTAAAAGAGGCACTTGTGTGTCGATATCGTTCCGTTCTCTTCATACATTATATGGTTCTACGGGTCATTCCTTTTAAAAGGAAGTCTGTATATGTTAAGGAAAATGGATATCAAGCTACATATTGTGGGTTGACTACAGTTGTCGAATCAACGTTTCTACCTCGAGAAATGTGTCACATATTTAGGTGGTTTTTCGGCACATGGTTTCTTTGCCGGTGGTTTTCTATTTCCGGTTAAGGAATTAAGGTTGTTGACTAATCCAAGTCATTGGGTTAGGGTTTTGGATGTCGCTGGTGCCTATATTTATATTGTATTGTAAACAATGTATCACAATGAATTAATATAGAATATGCTGGTTTTCCCTGTTTGGGTTTCTAGGGGAAAAATCTCTGTGTAATGTTTGTTTTTGCCATTGTATCTTTTCTGTTCTTTTACTAAAAATTTGTTTGCAATAAATATTGTACAAGGTTAAAATCTACATTTGGTATCAGAGCTTTGTTGGCTTCAAGGGGACGCCTTTGTGGTCAAGGGTTTGGCTCGGGACTGTGATAATCCTTGTTACAGTGGGAGATCTATGGTATTGAGTTTTCCGATGAAAATAAATGGAAAATAATTCGAAAATGGAGATCGAGAAGTTTAATGGGCAAAGTTTTGAGTTGTGGAATCTCAAGATGGAAGATCTGTTGGTGGACAAAGATTAGTGGATCACAGTAGATCCAGGTACTGCACCTAAAGGAACTTCAAAAGATGACTAGAAAAAGTTGGATCGGAAGGCAAAGAGCACAATCCGACTGTGCCTCTCATATTCAGTATTACTAAATGTGTTAGAGGAAGTTACAACCAAGGATTTATGGGAAAAGTTATGGAATTTGTATCAGTCTAAGTCCCTAGTAAATAAACGATTCCTGAGAAAGAAGTTGTATAACCTGAGGATAATTAATGGAGACTCATAGGCATAGAATTTGAACGCCTTCAATACTGTGGTAAGTCAATTAGTATTTGTTGAGATTAAAATTTTAGATGAATATTAATGTATCTATTTACTGTGTTCTTTACCAGACTCCTGGGATAGTCTGGTTGTGGCCATAAGTAGTAATACAACTGCATTGAAGTTTGATGAAGTAATCTCATCCTTTTTATTGGAGGAGATGAGACAGAAGAATATGGAAGGACATAACATAGACACATTATTTGCAAGAGGACGTTCCCAGGAAAGAAATAGATATAAGTTCTCAAGTGGGAGATCTAAGTCTAAGGGTAGATCTAAATCTCTCAGAAAGTTTGTAAAGGTATGTTGGAGATGTGGACAATAAGGGCACTACAAGAAGCAGTGTATATCCAAAGTTGAGAAAAATAAGGGATCTAAAGAATCTCCTTCTACAGAAGAAAATACCTCCAAGGAAGAAGGAGGGGATGTGTACTTGGCTTCTTCAAGCACACATGTAGATCATGAGAAATGGTTGGTTGACTCAGGTGCATCATTTCATATGAGTCCCCATAGGGAGTGGTTCTGTGAATATGAATGGTATGATGGAGGTAATGTTTTCTTAGGTGATGATTCTATTGGATCATGTTGTCATTGATGCCAATGGTTTGATTTATTGATGTCAAGTGATTGATTGATGCCAAAGGATTGATTGATTAATTAATGATGTAATGTAATATGTATTGTCCTTGATGAGAATGCATAGATAAATATCGATCAATGAGTTGTCATTGTTATGATGATGGATCAATAAGTTGTCATTGATATGATGGATCAATGCGTTGTCATTGATATGATGATGGATCAATGAGTTGTCCTTGATACATGATGATGATGGATCGATGTGGTTTCATTGATATGATGCATTGTTGCAAAAATGTATAGATGACTCATTTATTGTCTTATCATGATTGATAAGCTGCACAAATGGATGAACTCCAAAGTGGTTCCCTTATGGTTAAATCCCTCACGGGAAGACACTTTGCGGATTGAGTTATCCTCGAAGAATGGTTGGAGGACCCATGCTTGTATGTGGAATAATGAGTTGAAGATCAATGAAATTGTTGGTGAAACTATCCTAGATGGATAGTACTTGTCATGCCATTTCTGGTGGTATGTGGAATGTCACATAACTCCTCATGGTTTGAGAGTTATGGCCTTATGAAGTTGGAGGACCCCCATATGAAGGCTTGAAGCCCCCAAGGTCAAAGAAGTCAAAGTGACCTAAAAGAAGAAATAATTATTTGAATGATAAAGTAAAGTGACAAGGTCAAGGTGGATTATTTAAATAATAAAGAGAAGTAACAAAATCAAGAAAGATTATTTAAATGATAAAGTAAGGTGTTAAAATCAAGAAGGAATATTTAAATGATAAAGAATTGGAGAGCTTTCTATTTATAGAAAGTGGTTAACCCTAAAATAAGGAAAATAGGTTGAGTCAACTAGAAATGGGTTAAGTAACCTAAAAATGGGTAAAGTGACCTAGAGGATGGAAGTATAAATAAGATAGCAATGGTCTCTTGTAGATCATCCTTTTTTTGTGGATCAATGGAGAGATTCTTGTGTGAAAATCTTTTGGAGTATTGATGGTGATATTCTTGTGAGAGAATATTTAGTATGGATCTCTTGAGCATGATTGGAGATCTATTATGAGAAAGAGAGCACGAGGAGGATCTCATGGACGCATCAAATTTTCGACAATGTTGGAGATATTGACGACAAAATTCTCGGAGCTTCAGAAACCCTAGTTTCTGAGGTATACGTAGGTTGTCTGTGTATAGGGTGCATATACATTGAAGGTATACACGGGATGAATGTGTATATGGAGTGTACAGTGGATAAAATCATGGAGATTTTTGGTTGAGCTGATGATAAGATATTGAATACTAAAGCAGGTTCCAGATCTGCATTCTATGGGCTCAGATCTATCATTGAGACACTGGTATGGTTACATTATTGTCTTGATGGTTACTATTGTTTGATGTGTTGTGAATTCTTAGGGAATTCTTGGTATGGCTTCTATGATGTGGTTTAGTTTGGTTGATTTGGTTGATGGAGTGAGAAATACTCTTTTGATTCAATGGTGACATGATTGTTGTGGTATACTAGTTGTTTATACATGATTGAGATAGCATTCATATTGATTTGTTGTGGAGCATGAACAAGCTATTGGAGAGATTGGATGTGTCGTGATTCGCTAGTGGGCAGATTGGACAACCAGAGACAAAAGAGAATGATATATTTTTTGCAGATGATCTGAGTTGATCTTGAAGGATAAACCCTAACAACTTTGAAGGTATACACAGGCTGATGTATACACTGGACACATACATACGCGAGCTGTAGTGAGCCAGGGCATGTACACACACGGGCTGCACTACTAACAGGTCACATACCTATTGACAGATTGATATCTATTGAGGATTGTTGCCTCATCTCAGTTGGTGCTAAGGGTGTAAGCCAAGTCTTGCATTATAGAGTTGATGCTCTTGTAGAGTTGTACTCTATTAAGTTGTTGCTGATAAACCCAAGGAGTGTAGTCTGTAATAAAAAGAAAATTGTACATACATCTTGTGTTCTTTGTGTTCCTTGTGGTGATGACTTGTTGATGATATATTGCTGATACATGTTGTTGATATGTGCTCACATCTAACTGGTTATAAATGAAAACAATGAGTAATGAGTAAAATGTTGAATGCTAACTAAAGAGTTTTTTGTAAGAGGGAAGTTTGGGAAAAATAGCCCCACACTCATTCACCCCCCCTCTAAGTGTGGTAGGTGTGTCCAACAATTAGTATCAGAGAAGGCCTTCACTACAATCCTTAACAAGCTTGAAGGAGATCCATAGACACACAAATGGATGATGAAATACCAATCCTTGATGAGGAAAAGTATTCTACTTGGAGAATAGAGATGAGAGTGTATTTGAAGACAATGGGAGAAACTATTTGGAAGGCATCCATTGGTGGATCAGTTTCGTTGAAGAACAAGTCAAAGTTTGCAACTCAAAGGGAAGGAAAGAAGAATGATGCATTGGATCTCAAGACCATTCTTAGTGGACTCTCAAGAACTATCAAATAGAGCATGGGACAATGCACTTCTGCCAAGGATCTATGGCTAAAGCTAGAGGAGACGTATCAAGAAAAGAAAGAAGATGTTGAGGAACACTCTGTCAATATTATCAAAGGTAAAGAATCTCTAACTCTTGATTGCATATGTGATGATTTTGAAGGAATTTCAAATGAAGGAAAATAATTATGTGATGATGTTGGCAAGAAGGAAGATATTGAAGGAATTTCAAATGAAGGAAAATAATCATGTGATGATGTTGGAAAGAAGGAAGATATTGAAGACACTTCAAATGAAGGTAAAGAATCCCCAAAGACTCTTGATTGCAATGATTCAAAATGTGATGATGTTGAATTTTTCTCAAGTGAATAAGATGATCTAGAAACAGTTTGTGTAAAGTTTGATGATAGTTATCCCATGGAAAGAATAGAAGAAAATCTATTAGAACTTCAAAAGGAAATTGAAGAGGATTTATATAGATATAGAAGTGATCATTTTTATACACACTATAAATATCTTTTGGATAACACTAAGAAGTTTCTTAGGAGGAGTCAAAGATAAATCTTGAAGTTAAAGGGAATTCTCAAAGAACAAGAAGAGAGTTCTAAGACTCAATTAGAAGAAAAGGATGAAGAGATCACAAAACTAAAGAGTAGAAAAGAAGATATAAATGTAGATGATGAGATTAGCAAAAGTTTTGAAACCATTGTCCATCTCAAGACCCAAATTGTAGAAGCCAAAAGAATAGAGGAACTATTGAAGAACCAAATAAATTAAAAGGAAGAGTCATGTTGTAATTTAGAAGCTGAAATTGTTGACCTTAGAAAGAAGGTAGAAAAGTCAAACAAATTCTTGAATAGCTCATGAATATTGGATGCGATCTTGGAAAGTCAAAGATCACCATGTGATAAATCGGGTCTTGGATACAAAAAAGAAGCCACATATGCTGAGTAAGCACCTCAAAGAAGCATGAGGTAAGTCCATCAAAGAAGGAAGACAATATTGCAAATAAACCATCTACACAAGGCAAATAAAATTTCAAAAGAACAAAGCAAGGAAGACATCAAGAAGCCATTCTTGGGACACCAAAGCAAAGGTATGAAAGTGTTTTCCATGGGCATTGTTATTCATGTAATGGATATGGTCGCACAGATTTTGAATGTAGATCTTATGAAAGGAGATATAATGGAATATTTCATAACACCATGAGGTGTTGGAGATGTGATCAAGTAGGACATATTGTTGTTCACTGTAACACCATGAGATGCTACAACTATAGTGGATTTGGTCACAAATCCCA
The DNA here is from genome assembly GCA_009831015.1 of Picea engelmannii. Lineage (NCBI taxonomy): Eukaryota > Viridiplantae > Streptophyta > Pinopsida > Pinales > Pinaceae > Picea > Picea engelmannii. Next base: position 481,399 of record ML784641.1, on the reverse strand, counting down.
GGAGTGCTGGAACACAAGAAGAAGGTCCATGATGAGGACTTCACATAGCATGGCTAGAATAAGGAATGAAGTAAGGAAGGGAGACATCTTTGAAAATATGGATGCTCAAAGCTCATGTTCTGAGGAGCAGAGACACCTACAGAAGTGGGTGAAGAAGACATAGCAACCATAACAGAATGAAATACTGAAGGGAAGCTCAAGTAAGTCATCTACTAAGGCATACGCGGGTGACAGTGGTATCAGTTGCGTACATACACAGACTGACCTTGTATAGGCCGCGTACATACGCGAGTTGTTGTGCAACAGGCTGTGTATATGTAGTAAAGCCTTGGGAAAAAGGCAATGCACATGGGTTGCAACTTGATGTGATGGTATAACTCTGTGTTGCAAGTTCTGACACTATTTGCTACAAGTTTAAGTGTTCATCTATTGGATGATGTAAAATAAAATCTCAGGTGCATGGAACTAACCCATGAGTATGGATTGATGATGATCTGTTGGTGTACATGGCTGGTACATATTTGAGTTTCATTGATATATATTATGATTGGAAGCTTACTTGTTAAAAAAAACTTGATAATGCACTTGGCATATGGATGGGCTACATATTGGGACATGTAGTTGGTGAATTGATGAAGTGATCATGTTGTACATCATTAACGATCTATAGTTGATGCATGGTTGGCACCTTGGTAGAGGAACCCACTAGCAGTTTGATTGACATGGAGGATTTGGAATACATATATGAGGATTCATCATGTTGTGGTATTGGTGCATGGTTGATGTATTTGCTTGATACATGTTGATATGTATGTTTGGTACATTCATAGATGGCATATGCTTGATAATAGTACACCATTGGTATTACTTGATTAGCACAACAAATTGGTATTTGTTTGAGATACATGGTTATGGCACTTGGTTCATGGTGGAGACATATCATGAGTGATATGCCACTTGTTTGACATATTGGTAGATGCACATTATTTGGCATATGGTGGATACCTTCCATGGATGATATATTATTGTCACATTGTTGATGTACATGGTTGATGTACATGGGTGTTGTGCATGATGAAGCTCTCATTGTGGTACATGATGTACTTGGTTGATATTTTACTCATGATTCTCTATTTTTGACATATCTTTTGTTTCATGATGGTTGGTATGGCATGAGTTTGATGCATGAACAGGTCCAAGGATCATTATATGGTAGCATATTGTTGATCTTGCAGAGAATATAGGGGGAGACATACCCATAGGGGGAGTCATTCTTCTTCCCATGATTCTAGGAGGAGATATTTATTAGATGCATACCTAGAAAAGAGCCCTATATTTGAAGAAAGAGAACATAAGAATAATTCCAGGAGGAAATATGGTCACAGGGGGAGTATGAGCGATGTATTTTTAGCATTACATCATGATGATATCTCTTGTTAAAAAAGGGAGAGATTATTCATAGGAAGACAAAGGCACTTAGACAGGAGGAGCAACCCAAAGAGGAAAATGGCCCTTTTCCATTGGTGTCAAAGGGGGAGAGATAGTCACATTGATGTGATTAATGATTATTGATTGGGAGAGATAGTAACATTTGGGAGACATAGTCACATTGACTATTGATGTAGAGCATGCCTTATCTACATGTTGACATCAATAATTGGTAATTGCTATTGATATCAATATTGGTATCTCCATCAATGCCAAAGGGGGAGATTGTTGGATCATGTTGTCATTGATGCCAATGGTTTGATTGATTGATGTCAAGTGATTGATTGATGCCAAAGGATTGATTGATTAATGATTGATGTAATGTAATATGTATTGTCCTTGATGAGAATGCATAGATGAAGATGGATCAATGAGTTGTCAATGTTATGATGATGGATCAATAAGTTGTCATTGATATGATGGATCAATGAGTTGTCATTGATATGATGATGGATCAATGAGTTGTCATTGATACATGATGAAGATGGATCAATGTGGTTTCATTGATATGATGCATTGTTGGAAAAATGTATAGATGAATAATTTATTGTCTTATCATGATTGATAAGGTGCACAAATGGATGAACTCCAAAGTGGTCCCCTTATGGTGAAATCCCTCATCGGAAGACTCTTTGCGGATTGAGTTATCCTAGAAGAATGGTTGGAGGAACCATGATTGTATGTGGAATAATGAGTTGAATATAAATGAAATTGTTGGTGAAACTATCCTAGATGGATAGTGCTTGTCATGCCATTTTCGGTGGTATGTGAAATGTCACATAACTCCTCACGGTTTGAGAGTTATGGCCTTACGAAGTTGGAGGACACCCATATGAAGGATTGAAGCCTCCAAGGTCAAAGAAGTCAAAGTGACCTAAAAGAAGAAATCATTATTTGAATGATAAAGTAAAGTGACAAGGTCAAGGTGGATTTTTTAAATAATAAAGAGAAGTGACAAAATCAAGAAAGATTATTTAAATGATAAAGTAAGGTGACAAAATCAAGAAGGAATATTTAAATGATAAAGAATTGGAGAACTTTCTATTTATAGAAAGTGGTTAAACCTAAAATAAGGAAAATAGTTTGAGTGACCTAGAAATGGGTTAAGTAACCTAAAAATGGGTAAAGTGACCTAGAGGATGAAAGTATAAATTAGATAGCAATGGTCTCTTGTAGATCATCCTTTTTTTGTGGATCAATGGAGAGATTCTTGTGTGAACATATTTTGGAGTATTGATGGTGAGCTTCTTGTGAGAGAATATTTGGTATGGATATCTTGAGAATGATTGAAGATCTAATCTGAGAAAGAGAGCGTAAGGAGGATCTCATGGACGCATCAAAGTTTCGGCAATGTCGGAGATCTTGCCGGAAAAATTCTCGGAGCTTCAGAAACCCTAGTTTCTGAGGTATATGCGGGTTGTCTGTGTATAGGGTGTGTATACATTGAAGGTATATGCAGGATGAATGTGTACAGGGAGTGTACATTGGATAAAATCATGGATATTTGTGGTTGAGCTGATGACAAGATGTTGAATACTAAAGCAAGTTCCAGATCTGCATTCTATGGGCTCAGATCTTTCACTAAGACACTAGTATGGTTACATTATTGTCTTGATGGTCATTATTGTTTGATGTGTTGTGAATGCTTAGGGAATTATTGGTATGACTTCTATGATGTGGTTCAGTTTGGTTGATTTGGTTGATGGAGTGAACAATACTCTTTTGATTCAATGGTGACATGATTGCTATGGTATACTAGTTGTTTATACATGATTGAGATAGCATTCATATTGATTTGTTGTGGAGCATGAACAAGCTATTAGAGAGATTGGATGTGTTGTGACTGGTTGGTGGGTAGATTGGACAGTTAGAGACAAAAGAGAATGATATATTATTTGCAGATGATATGAGTTGATCTTGAAGGATAAAACCTAACAACTCAGAAGGTATACACAAGCTGATGTATACACTGGACGCATACATACGCGGGCTGTAGTGAGCCAGGGCGCGTACACACGTGGGTTGCACTACTAACAGGTCACGTACCTGTTGAAAGATTGATATCTGTTGAGGATTGTTTCCTCATCTCAGTTGGTGCTGAGGGTGTAAGATGAGTCTTGCATTATAGCGCTGGTGCTCTTGTAGAGTTGTACTCTATTAAGTTGTTGCTGATAAACCCCAAGGATTGTAGTCCGTAATAAAAATAAAATTGTACATACATCTTGTGTTCCTTGTGGTGATGACTTGTTGATGATATATTGTTGATATATGTTGTTGATATGTGCTCACATCTAAATGGTTATAAATGACAGCAATGAGTAATGAGTAAAATGTTGAATGCTAACTAAAGAGTTTTGTGTAAGAGGGAAGTTTGGGAAAAAGAGCCCCACACTCATTCACCCCCCCTCTAAGTGTGGTAGGTGTGTCCAACAGATTCGAAAGCCAGAATCATAGGATGAGGAAAATTCAAGTTGAGGCTCATATATGGAAGGATTAGAAAACTTCCTGATGTTCCACACATCTCAGGTTTGGCTAGAAATTTGATTTCTGTAAGCAAAATGGACGATGCAAGGGTAAAAAACATATTTGAAAAGGAAACCTACAGGATGGTTCGAGGAGCAATGGTGTTGCCGAAGGGAGTTTGGTCTGCAAATCTGTATAAGATGCAAGGAAGCAATATTAGTGATGGGTGTAATAGTTCCATTGTTCTTGATATTGGATTTGAAGAAGAAATAACTCCTACAGTCTCTGGAGAAAAGGTTATGCCGTGTCATAAAAGACTGGGGAATATCAAAGAGAAGGGTATTTGACTACTACACGATAAAGGTATGCTTGAAGGTATGTCTAACTGCTCTCTGGATTTTGATTTATGTCAGCATTGTCTATATGGGAAGTAGAATCAAGTAAGATTCCCCTCTGGTGCAACGAGGGAAAAAGGAATTTTACAGCTAGTTCAAAGTGATTGTTTTGGACCTGTGTTAGTCCCATCATTGGGAAAATCTGTGTACTATGTCTCATTTATAGATGAATTATCTAGGAATACTTGGATATATTTCCTCAAGAATAAATCCAAAGTCTTTGACAGGTTTAAAGAGTTTAAGGCTGTTGTTGAGAATCAAACAGAGAAAAGAATTAAGGTGTTGAGGACATATAATGGCAGAGAGTTCTGCGGGAATGAATTTGAAGAATTATGTAAGAAGTGTGGTATAGTAAGGTAGAAGACTACTCCATATACACCTCAGTAGAATGGATTTGTATAAAGGAAGAATATGATGCTGATGGAAAAAGCAAGGTGCATGCTCAGTGGTGCTGGGTTAGGGAAAGAATTATGGGTAGAGGCAGTGGGTACTGCATGTTACCTAGTCAACATATCACCCTCATCAGCGTTGTATGACAAGACTCCACAAGAGGTATGGACTGGTAAGGAACCTTCTCAAGGTATTTGGCTATGATGCATATGTTCACGTTCCAAAGGAAAACATGAGTAAGCTAGATAAGAAGGACGAAAAGTGTATCTTTATTGGATATAAAGATGGTCTCAAAGGTTATAAGCTTTGGAACCCAGAAACTAAGAAGGTAGTGTATATCCGAGATGTGGTATTTAAAGAAATGAAGGATGCTGTTAAAAAAAAAGTTCTACCAAGTAAGGAAGAACCAGAGAAAATAGAGTTTTAATTAAAGGATGATGATTCAGACTCTACAGAATAACATGAATAAGAAGAAGAAGATCCTCATACTCCAGTATTGAGGAGATCAGTTCGAGAAATAAGGCTATCAGAAAAGTATACTCCATTTGATTTCCATTCAAATTTTGCTTTGTCTATTACTGATGATGATCATAGAACTGTCAGGGAGCAAGTGGATTCAAAGGATGGAAATATCTGGAAAAGGGCCATGGATGAATAAATGGTATCTTTGGATAAGAATGAGGCTTGGGATCTAGTGGAGTTGCTGACTGGAAGAAATCCCATTGACAAAAAATGGGTATTTAAAAAGAATTTGAATGCAGAAGGAAAAGTGGAGAAATACAAAGCTTGGTTAGTAGCAAAGGGTTATTCCCAGGTTGAGGGAATTGATTTTGGTGAGATTTTTTCTCTTGTTGCCAAGTTAACCTCTATAAGATTTTTGTTATCTGTCACTGCTGCATTTGATTTCGAAGTAGAACAAATGGATGTGAAGACATCATTCCTACATGGGGATCTGGAAGAAGAAATCTATATGAAGAAACTAGAAGGTTATGTTGTGAAGGGAAAGAAGGAGTTGGTATGCAAGCTGAAAAAGTCCCTATATGGTTTAAAACAATCGCCAAGGATGTGGTATCAAAAATTTGATACTTATATGCTGGGACTTGGCTTCACAAGAAGTAAAGAGGATCACTATGTGTATTTTAAATTAATTGGTGATCGTTTGATTTATTTGGTCTTGTATGTGGATGACATGTTGCTGATAGGAAACAACAAGGAGATTATCCAGGATGTGAAAAATCAGTGTCCTCTAAATTTGACATGAAGGATCTCGGTAATTCAAATTTCATTTTGGGCATGGAAATTAAAAGAGACCGGAAAAAGAGGAAACTCTGGTTAAATCAAATAAAATACGTCGAGACAATATTGCAGAGGTTTAATATGCAGGAATGTAAACCGATCAAGGTTCCTATTCCTGTTGGTGTAAAGTTATCTGCGGATCAATGTCCCAAGACACAGGAAGAGGAGGACATGTCTCATGTTCCATATGCAAGTGCAGTTGGCAGTTTGATGTATGCAATGGTCTGTACTAGACCAAACATTGCACATGCAGTGGGAGTTTTGAGTAGGTATATATCAAAACTAGGGAAGGAGCATTGGACAATAGTAAAAAGGGTTTTCAGGTATTTGCGTGGCACTGCTAGCTATGGATTGTGCTACCAAGGAAGACCGGGATTGGACAGAGTGGTGGATATACATGGCTTTGTGGATGCAGACTGGGATGGAGATCTAGATCATAGGATATCTACAAGTGGGTATGTTTTTAACCTGTTTGGAGGAGAAAAAAGTTGGATGAGCAAAAGTCAGGTTGTAGTGGCACTTTCAACTACAGAAGCTAAATACATGGCAGCCACTCATGCAAGTAAGGAAGAAATATGGTTACAAATATTGTGTTCATGTATTGGGTTGGTACATAAAGATATAAGGATAGATTGTGACAGTCAAAGTGCAATTTTGTTGGCGAAGAAACCAACTTATCATTCAAAGAAAACACATATTGATATTCCATATCACTTTGTGAGAGACATGATTGAAGAAAAGAAAGTATTATTGATGAAGGTGGACACTTTGAAGAATGTTGCAGATTCATTAACAAAATCTGTGAGCACTGAGAAGTTCTCTTGGTGTAGAGGATCCATGGGCATTGATGCCCTGGATTGTTGACTATGTAACCTTGTAACCCCCTATATGCAAAGAAAAAAACAAGTGGGAGAATGTTGGGTATGTTGAAATTACTAAGACAACTGAGAGGGGGGGTGAATTAGTTGTTATTGTGCTTAAAAAATATTATGTCTATTAAAACATTTTTCAATCTTCTCTAAGTGACCATCAATATTATACAAGATATGAACAAAATAAATAATGAACATCAGTCACACATAAGATATACTCGAAGAAATTTTTTCATGAGGAAACCCATAAAGGGAGAAAACTTCTTCTTCTTCAAATGATAGACAGTCTTTTAAGTTCTGTACATCATCTATCTTTGAGAACCAACTCAATGTGAGGCTACTACCTCTATTTTACAAGCTCCAAATTGTTGAGATCACCAACTCTCTGGTTTCTCTACGACCCACTATAAGGAAGCATCAACTCCCTAAATGTTCCAGCACCAACTGGACTTATACAAGCACCAAATTGCATACAAAAAAATCTGTGTTTTCCATAGCACCACCCTGCCACCCTGTTTTCTAGGCACAACTATATGGAAGATACGACTTCCAATATTCAAGAACCAACTTGAATAACAGAGGACTACAATCCTCCCTAGCACCTCCCTACCTCCCTGATTATAAATAAATGATTGATTAACCAAACATACATATATATCAATTCTTACCACTTTTTCTCTGTTCTGCAATTCTTCTCTGCTTCACTATTCTTCTGTTTTCTTCATACTTGGCTTGACTTGCTGTCTCTTTCTATATGTTCTTTCTCCATTCCTCTCATGCTCTTTGGTATGTGTACATTCTTCTCTCTACACCTTTTTTGTTCTGTTCAACTTCTATTTCTCATCTCTGAGTTTGATCTCACACTGTGCATACTGTGATTTTCCTTTCTCCCAATTCAACTCATTTTTCCAGTGAGAACAACCACCCTCACATAGTCACTGCATATCTCTTTTATTCTCTCACACTGATTCAGTTACACCTTGATTCTCCAAGGAAATGCATCAACAACTGAGTCTCCAAACGTCCAAGAACTATGATTCAGTTCTGCTAGCTGAATCGTAACTGGACAATTAACCGTGAGGTGAAATAGTAGCCCTTTGATGAAATTCCCAATTAACCAACACCATTGGATTACATCTGTAGGGTCTCACGTTTATCCCATATGACCATTGGTTGTGACCAAATGCTAAACATAAAATGATTTCGTGATTTCTCATATCGCGACCTCCTGCTGTGAGTTGCTTCCAAACTCCCGAAATGCAAAACTCCAAAATGGAGCTTAGCATTGCTAGCTCCTTCCCCAATATTCCACTGATGTGACCACTGGCTGTGACCACTCCCTAATCAAATGAGCGCTTCTCGATCTCAACGATCTCCGATGTGGAGCCTAGCGACGTGCTAGCTCTTCCCTTAATCCTTCGACGATGTGACCTCTAGCTGTGACCAAGGGTAAAGCAAAAAGGTGCTTCGCGATTTCCTGATGTGAGATTCCTTGAGACTCCCAACTCACAAAACTTTGAAATAATCCAAATCGATGACCCACGATCCTCGCTGATTTAATGATCCAAATCTCTTCTTCAAAAAATCAGACTTCATTCTTCATCATGCCAGATCAACGGTCCATGCTATCCCTTTGATCGATGGCTATGATCAAATCGTGATTTCACATTTTACGACTTCGTGTCTCATCTCCTTGGACAATCAATGGTACAGATCTCTCCTTGATCCGATGGCTCAGATCATGTCGCAATTTCATGTTTCATGACTTCGCGTCTCATCTCCTTGGACAATCAATGGTCCATATCTCCCCTCAGTCCGACAACTCAGATCATGTCACGATTTTTCATTTTGCGACTTTGGAGGTTAGAGCAACTCCTTCCTTTGACCCTTAAGTCAGTGAAATTCCAATCGCTCGCCACGTGTCCTCTGGCTCCAATGACCATGATTGTTTCGCAACCTCACATATCGCGAAGTTAGAGGATAATACTTAGCCTTATCGTCTTCACAGTTATACAGGATCCGATGGCTATTGGTCCTCGATGCTTAGATCCAACGTCTGAGATTTGTTCCCCTCTTCTGTGTGCTCCTCTTGTCTAAATTCAGATCTAATGACCATCGAGAATTTGGGATGGGTGATCCAATGATCACTGTTGCTCCTCCTCCTAAGCTTACACTTCTGTTCTTGCCATGCCATCATCGCCGCGCTTCTGATCTTGATATCATTGGAAAACAAGTATACTCTCATCATGCTGATATTTCCATCAATGACAAACAAGCATACTATGCCTTATTTATGTAAATATGCCAACAATCTCCCCCTTTTGCATTGATGGAAACCTTGAAGAACCTGATGAATCTTTACTATTCTCCCTGGACATCGAACCATACCACTATAGCATCCTTACC
>ML784641.1:456948-472040 GCA_009831015.1 Picea engelmannii | reverse complement strand
CATACTCCCCCTGACAAGGTGAAAAGATTAGACGAAAGCAAATATAAACCCCAACTTCTGACGAAGATATCTAAAAGGTGTCGCTGATAACAGTTTAGTAAAGATGTCAGCTATCTATTTTGTGGAAGGAATATAATTCAACTGAAGAACTCTGTTTGTAACTTGTTCTCTGAGAAAATGGTATTTTATTGGTATATTCTTAGTCTTTGAATGAAGTACAAGATTCTTGGAGACACTAATGAAACTGGTGTTGTCACAGTGAAGTGGGATGGGATCAATATAAGTTACCTTCAAATATGCAAGAGTTTGTATCATCCATAAAATCTGAGTGCAACAAGTAGCAACAACAATGTACTCTGCCTCTACAGTTGATAAGGAAATAGATCCTTGCTTCTTACTAATCCATGCTACTAACAAGTCACCCAGGAAGAATGCACCTCCACTGGTGCTCTTTCTCTCATCCACACAATTTTCCCAATCAACATCTGAATAAGCAGTTAACTGAAAATTCTGATTTCTAGGATACCACAGACCATAAGCCATTGTGCCCTTCAAGTATTTGAATATCCTTGTTACAACTACTAAATGAATTTGTTTAGGAGCAGATTGATAATGACCTACCATTCCAACAACTTGCATTATATCAGGATGAGATGTTGTGATGTACAAAAGAATTCCTATCATTGATCGATATGTCCTTTGATCAACATCAGGTGAAATATCATCTTTACTGAGATTGCAACTGACCACCATAGGTGTACTAATAGGGGAATAATATTCCATCTGAAAATTCTTAAAAATCTCTTTCAAATATTTTTCTTGAGTGATAAAAATTCCTACAGAACTCTGATTTACTTGTAAACCAAGAAAATATGACAGTTCTCCTATCATGGACATCTCAAAATATGTTTGCATAGAATTAGCAAACCACTGAACAGAGGAATCATTAGTACAACAAAAAATAATTTCATCTACATAAACCAAAAAAACTAGTAAATCATCACCTTCAGACTTAATGTAGATATTGCAGTCAATAATACCTTTCTTGAACCCTTTGTCTTGTAAAAATTTGTCCAGTCTATAATACCAAGCTCATGGTGCTTGTTTCAGTCCATATAAAACCTTCTTCAGCTTGTAGGCATAGTCAAGATTATCTGTCAATGAGAATCCTTCAAGTTGCTCCATATATACTTCTTCCTCTAGATCTCCATTAAGAAATGATGACTTAACATCCATCTGATACACTTTAAAGTTCTTATGACATGAATATGAAAGAAACATTCTGATGGCTTCAAATCTTTCCACTGGTGCAAAGGTTTCATCAAAATCCTGTCCTTCAACTTGTGCATACCCTTTACAGACTAATATGGCTTTATTTCTAACAAATTGTCCTTTTTCATTCATTTTATTCTTGAACACCCATTTGGAGTCTATTACATTCTTTTCTTTAGGTCTAGGAACAAGCTCCCAAGTATTTTTCTTCTCAATCTAATCAAGCTCTTCATTCATAGCTCTAATCCAATCATCATGCTTGCTGGCTTCATCAAAATTTTTAGGTTCAATCATAGATAGAAAAGAAACCTGTGATTGTTTCGAGCCTTTAATCAACTTCCTTCTTGTCTGAACTCCTTTATTTATATCTCCAATTATCTGATTCTCAGGATGATTCTTTCTAACAATTCTGAGAGGTGATTTCATTTCTTTCTGCTGATCTGTGTTAGCCTGAGTATTTGTGTCTTCATCTGATTCAGATTCTTCTCTTTCTGATCCTTGGACCTGTTCATCTTCAACTTCAACTATATCTTCTGTGCTTGGTTCAACACTACTTACATTTCATACTGGGATTTCTTCATCAAATTTTATGTCGATACAATCAACCAATTTATGCAACCTCTTATTGTATCATCTGTATCCTTTACTGTTTGTAGAATAACCTAAGAAGATATCTTCATCAGCCCTGTCATCATATTTGCCAATATTTTCATCATTATTATTGATATAACATTTACTCCCAAAGACTTTAAAATGATTGATTGAAGCAGGTCTTCCAAACCATAGTTCATAAGGAGTCTTGTCACTGTGTGGCCTGAGATGAGATTTGTTAAGAATATGAAAAGATGTATGGATTGCTTCCACCCAATATGTCTGAGCAATATTCCTTTCATTCATCATTGATCTTGCCATTTGTTGAACTGATCTATTTTGCCTCTCAAATACTCCATTTTGCTGTGGATTCCTTGGAATAGTGTACTCTCTTTTGATCCCATGTTTACCACATAACTCTTTGAAGTTCCATGAACTAAACTCTCCTCCTCTATCAGACCTTACCGCCTTCAATCTTTTTCCTCTTTGATTCTCAGTCAAAGCCTTAAACACTTTGAATTTCTCAAATGCTTCAGATTTTTCCTTCAAAAAGGAAACCCATGTTAGTCTAGAATAATCATCAATAATCAACGTAAAATATTTTTCTTTTTGTGTACCTTATTTCCTTGATGTTCCACATAAATCCATATGTACTAACTGGAGAGGTTTTTTTGTTGAAGGAAAGTTTTTAGATTTGAACTGTGTCCAAGTAACCTTTCCTATCTGGCAAGGTTTACAAACAAAATCATATGGCTTTGATATCTTTGGAAGATCTTTTACTACCCCATTGTTTCTAAGCTTAATTAAACGATCAAAATTTAGGTGTCCAAGTATCCTATGCCATAGCCAACTTTCATCATACTTTCTTAAGTGGCATTCTTCTTTTTCTTCTTTTAACACATAAACATTGTTTTTTGTTCTTATCCATTTTGCAACCAACTGTCCTAAATTCACAGACTTTATTTTACAATATTTAGAAGTAAAAACAACTTCACATCCTCAATCATAGACTTGACTAACACTAAGAATATTATGTTTCAGACCATCTACAAACAACACATCTTGAGATTTTCCTTTGCCATTACTCAGACTTACCATTCCTTTACCTTTTATTTTTCCTGGTGCATCGTTTCCAAATGTTACATTCCCTGATTTGCTTTCACTTAGAGTTAGAAACTTACTTTTGTCTCCAGTCATATGTTTGGAACATCCACTGTCAATATACTAGGGATTCTTTTGTCTTAGGGCTGATAACACTAATCCACACTGGTCATCTTCTTTCTTCTTCCAAACCTTGAAATTTTCAGCAACATGATTCAAATCTGGCTTATAGTTCCTTAAGCAACAATCTGCAGATTTGTGTCCATAATTATGGTAGGTGTAACATTATGGTTCACTGAATAATAGATCATAATGATTGTTATGCTCATAATTGTTGTTATGCTTATCTTGGATCTTTTTCCCATCCATCACATGATTTGTATTCTGTGGTTGTTTGTTACTTGGCTGTCTCAATCTTTTTGTGGTAGATAATTACTCCTTGAGTATCTTGATTGCTCATATCTAAATCTTAAAGAACAATTTATAGCTTTGTGACCAAAGTTAGAATATAAAAAACAATATCCATGGAAAAATCCTTTGTACCTGGAAAATGGCTGTCTTCTTTGAACGAGTCAATTTCTTCCATGCTGATGATTTGTTTGATGAGAGGATGTGTTTGTGTTATTTCTTTGATCTACAGATTTGGTTTTGTTACTTTTTCTTTCATTCCTTCTTGGCGATTGATTATGTTTCTTTGTTTCTGCAGAGTGGTTGTTGTCAATGATTGTAGATTTGACAAAATTGATGGATTCTGTATTACTTGGATGATAACTACTTGATCCTTATTCATAGCCCAAGCTAGATTTCAAATTTTGATTCCTTTGTTGATTTAGAAAAGAGGTTAATCCTTCTGATGCTTTAATACTCGATAGATTTTGGTGATACAATGCCTTAAACTTCTCCATCTCTTTTTTGGTTTTTACTATATCTTCTTCTAAGGCTTCTCACATCTTGCTTTCTTCTATGATAACTATTGTTTCAGAATGTCCTTTATTTTCTTTGTCTCTTCTAACTCCAATTTTAGTAAGGCAAAGTCTTCATCATGTTTTTTACCATTCATTTTAAACTGCATCAACAACTGTTTTTGTTTTCTCTTCTTACATCTGAGTCTGCCAATTTCTTCCAAAGCACTGATTAATTCACCTTCCATATCCACCACAACTTATTCATCATCCATGTCACCTCTGGTGTGTTTATCATAAATATATCCCATAGCCATAATCATAAAATCATTCACTTTGTCTTCACAGGATGAATCACTATCTATGTCTTCTGAGGAGTCATCATTGTTTGCACACAAACTTTTCTTTTTACTATATTTCTTAAATTTGTATTTCTTTTCATCATCAAAGTTCTGGTCCTTTTTCTTGTGAGGACACTTAGATGCAAAATGACCTATTTTACCACAATTAAAGCATTTGAAGGGCAACTTGCCTTGGTATTTTCCTTATCCTTTCTTTAACCTTCTCACAAATTTTGCCTCAATATCATCTAGTTCTGAATCAATATTCTTATCTACTTTAAAAGATGCTTATCTAGTAATGGATTTATCTTTGCTAATTGTCATTTCATATGAAGTTAGAGTTCTTAGGAGTTGATCAATGGACATAATTTTAAGATAATTTAGTTCTTCTATTGTAGAGACTTTTGGATTAAATTTATCAAGTAGAGATCTTAAAATATTCTAAACTAAAAATGATTCTTCAATCTTCTCACCAAGACCCTTCATGGCATTCACAAGTTATTCGACTCTTAAAAAATACTTGCTAACTATTTCATCTTCATTCATCTTTATTTTTTCAAATTTCAATCTATATGTTTGAAGTTTGGCATCTTTTACTTTCTCATTTCCTTCATAACAGATAATAATTTTATCCCACATTGCTTTGGTAGATTCAAGATGCATCACCTTTACAAAATCAGCTTTAGCAAGTCCATATAAGATATAATTCATTGCCTTTGCATTGAAACTAAATTCTAACTTATCATCTTTAGAAGCTAGCACAACAGGCTTTATATATCCAGTTTCTACTACATCCCAAACATCAACACCTAAGGCCATTATGTATGTTCTCATTCTAACTTTCTAGAAGGAAAAATTTGTTCCATCAAATAGAGGAGGCTTATTGGCTGAAGTCCCTTCATGACTTTTCATGTTTAAGCTTACAGATTTACCTTTAAATAAAAGAAACCCACTCTGACACCAATTGTTGCAATTACTAAGACAACTGAGAGGGGGGGGGGGTGAATCAGTTGCTACTGTGCTTAAACAATATTATGTCTATTAAAACATTTTTCAATATTCTCTAAGTGACCATCAATATTATACAAGATATGAACAACATAAATAATGAACATCAGTCACACATAAGATATACTCAGAGACATATTTTCACGAGGAAACCCATAAACGGAGAAAACCTCTTCTTCTTCAAATGATAGGCAGTCTTTTAAGTTTTGTACATCATGTTATCACTCCAAGAAACTCCTTAGGGTTGTAGACTAAGGATGCTTGGTAACTTAAAAATAATGTGTAGATATGCTTGGGACAATGGGGTCTTTAATGATCAATGTAATAGACAACTCATCGCACATCTAAAGAAATAGTGCTTTCAGGAAACAATAATCAGATCAAGTAATTTGAAAGGAGGAGATGAAGAACACTAATCTTGATTGCCAAGTACAACTAAATATAGGGCTTAATGCAAGATAGAAAGAAATCCTTCGCTTCAAGTCTATGAGCTCAATAAAGAGATAACAGTCTTCATAAGCTAAGATAAACTGAAATAAAGTACAGAAAGGGAAACATGAACATATCTAATATTGAAAACGAAAGGAAACTGTACTTTATTGTATCATAAGAGTCTATACAGTAACACAAAAATGTATCCCAGTTTTAATCCCCTAGTGCTTCAAATGTCTTTGGCTTTATAGCCTTACAAGATGAAATCTAGATCCTTGAAAGATGGATCAGATTTACTAAAAATAGTCAAATCAAAACAGATACAACAAGTGTAGGATGGGATCCTATAAAAATGGATCTAGAATGGAAAATTGAAACAAAATAGGAAAGGTCCTATTTAATGATCTCTAAAAATAGTAGATTGTTGATGAAGTGCAGTTTTAGCCTCCCAAGGCTGTTTGATTTGGTCCTCCAAAGATAAAATTCGAATTGGGTGATGTGTCATTTGATCCCTATCATTTTTCCCTTGAAAATGACCAAATCTAGTCAAAAAATTCCCTTTTGACTTTCATCTCCAAGAATGGCCTTCAGATTTTGATTTGATAATTGATAACCAGCTTATTGAAGAAGATTTCAAACCATTCAAACCCAAAAAATCCCGATCTGGGCAAAAATTTGGCTATTCTGGCCGTGACAGGCTTTCACCAGCTAATTTACCCAAAAATCCTCTCCTTAGCTGGTGAAAGGCGGATCTTTCACCAGCTAACTAGTTATAATTCTGCCTTCTGTGCTGGTGAAATCGCAGATGTTTTCAAAATCAAATTTCTCAGTCATGGAGAGTCCGTTTTGCATGCTTAAATAGTCGATCGACATCTACAAATCCTAATATTTTCAATGTTGCTTTCAAATCTACATTTGGATCTCGGGAAGCTATTCAAATATTCCCTACAAGATTAGGCATCATTCTTTCAAAAATGCCAGTGCATTTTTGATCACTAACATCTGGCTCCAACTGGGATGGATACCTCCCTGTGAGGTCTCCAAGAACCTATAAGACCTTGTGCCTTTAGTATTGGGCCATGGAGTCATTCAGCCTTTTCAGTCCTAACAATGTTTACAACCTGCATTTATGTCTTTGGCTATTTACAAGATCCCTTAAAATTTTGTTTCTGAAAACTCTGTCACTTGTCTTCAGAGCTGCTGCCACTTGTCTTTTGCTAAATTAAAATCTGCATATTGTTCCCTCAATCTTGAACAAATTATATCACAATCATCTTAAGGATTTATCTTCAATTTGTTTCTTTCAAGAATCAAAGATATCACGTGCCAGATATATCCTAGAAATGTGGAATTTGGGCAAAATTTTGAGTGATCTGGTTAAAACATCTTTCGGCGGTTAACTGTATCTAGAATTTGGCACCTTATCTACCGAAAGTACTCTGTTTCGGTGGTTAATGAGCACACATAGGCTCACCTAAACCACCGAAAACAAAAACTTACCCAAAAATCAAAATTTGATGAATCTCGATTACCTGCAAGAGTACAAAGACCTCAGGGCTTGCTAGATGAAGCTCCTCTCTCTGTTTATAGCACTCCCAATTCTTAGTATCAGGCCAAAAGGCACATCCACCATGAATACCTTCCATTATTAGGAGAGACATGAGGATTTTCACCAATTTCATATTTCAGCCTTCCAGAAACACAATGAGGAAACCAAGCTGCACCACCACTAGAATTTACATAAGATATGGAAGCAGGATTAAGGACTACAGTAAACCAAAAATCCACTGGATTGTGTGGACGATCATAAAGAAGTCACAGATAAGTCTACAGTAATAATAAAAACTCAGGCTGTGAAGCCACCAATGGAGGGTGTTGCCAGTTGCACCCTTTTAGAGCTGAAACAAAGAAGATTGCAAGGAATGTTGTAATGTTTCAGCCACAACTCGCAGTCTTCCTTGACTAACATTCACTAAACTCCCACAAACTCCACTTCCACGTCCAGCAATCTCCACCGCTTTAGCTACTTCCTGTTTACAATGCTCCCAATCCTCACCGACACATCCACGATGACTACCTTCCATGCTTAGAAGAGACACGTGAGGATTTTCACCGAAAGCATATTTCAATCTGATGGAAACACAATGAGGCAACCAACCTGCACTGCTAGAAGCATTTACACGAGGCATGCAAGTAGGATTAGAGACTATAATGAGCTCAAAATCCACTGCGTTGTGTGGACAATCATAATGAATGTTGCTCTTTGCTACAACATTGGCTACTTTGTCTGAATTTGACCCTATGTGACTTTCCAAGCATAATTCAACACGAGGCCTTTGTGAGGGACCTGTATCAACAACCTTCCCTTGTGTTATCCCCTTCTTCCATGCAATGAGCTTCAAAAATTCCCGGAGAACTGATATTGGCAGTAATAGCAAAGTGATAAAGGAAGTGACTCTAGATGCATCATATGGTTCCGATGCGACTCGCCTGCTAAAAAAGTCACATATTTCACCAATTTCATGAGAATTTAGTTGATCTGGGCTATTTTTTTGGTTTCGTGGTTGTTGTTGCCGCTGCCCTTGTTTTTGCAGGTTAAACTGCTCTACAGTCACAACTTGCAAATGAAGTTGAGGTTGACGTTGACGTTGTCCTTATACAGAAGGCAATTTTAATGCAAACACATAACCCCTCCATAGCCAATGTTTATATTTGAATTATATGATGTCCCTTGGTCCCCTAAATATGGATTAAGAGAAGTTTCTAGAGTATTTAATCCGAAGGCAACATACTTCAGGATAAATTTCTGAAATTGTAGTCAGGGCATTGAACCTCCTACATCAGGACCACCCTTGGGTGGTATAGCAGGCTGCAGCCACACTTGATCACCAACAGAGCAACGCATATCAAATGAAAATTTCTTGCGATAAAAGATACGAATCAAATAGGGACTTCGCAATACAACTGAAACATTAGTAGGCAACAAAGAACTTGGCACTATGCCTGGCCCTCCTTGAGACAACATCAATTCATTTGTTTTGGCAGTTGTTGGAAATCCTGATGCTACTAAAGCAATGCCAGTTGAAGCAGCACCAACCATTCTTGTAGACCAGATAACATCACTAAGAACATGCAATGGTTCGGCAGTCAACTGAATGCAATCAAGAAGTCGTTGAACTTCACCTCGATCGATAAAATCCTCCAAAAACTGTATGATAAGTTTGCTTTCCAAACTAGAATTTCGACCATCCTCTGCCACTTGGACAGATTTGGAGCTGTAATTGTGCGCCTATATGAGGGATTTTTGGGCTATTTGATCTGATGGGATATCAGCCCATTATTTCTAAGCTGGACGACATGCCCATTATCTGGAATAATGAACTGAAGTTGGTTATGCTGATCTGAGGAGGAGATGTATTCTACTAACCCATCGATCTTCCACTGAGGTAATAGGTTTTGGCCCACAATCACGTTTCCGACGACAACCCAGCTTTGAGGAGCCTCCTCGAAATTTCCATTGGGAAGCAGACCATCGTTAGATGTGGCAGATCCCCAAAAAAGACAGTGAAGAAAGAAAACACTTTTACAATAAAGTCTGCACACCGTAGTGTCCTCAAATAGTAGACGTCACTGCCACAGATACCCACAACCTTCATTCTCACCTTCGCATCATGAGGACCAAGAGGCGGAAGTTTAAAGGGCTGGATGCGAAGAATGTTTATTCCAGTGAGCCATGCAACCATATTGTCACTTTCTCCATATCAATGCAGGTACAACATCTGCACTTTCAACACATGCACAAATATCTTCACTGTGATTACAGAGGTCCCTAATAACAATTGTAGAGTCCTCCAAAAGCTGGAATTAATTTTCGATGACCGTTGTATAAAAACTCTGTTTTAGCCCTTTCACCGGCTTATTTTCTCATGAAGATTCCTGTTAGCACATATTATTTTGTTGTAGAAAACTAAATCACTTCACATCACAGATCTTGATAACAGAGGCCACTCCTATGCGATGTAAAGAAACAATTGCATCACCCTTCTTACATAAACCCTTTGCTATTGCTGTTTTAAGAGAAGCATCCAAAATCACTTCAGTAGATTCAGAATCAGTAGCCTTTGATGATCCTTCTTCCAGAAGTGGGATCGATCCTCTGTATATAAGACTATGCTTGGCAGGAGTTTCATCACTATATGTCCAATCAAATGAATTTGTTGTCAGGACAGGAACCACAACAGAGAGAATAGGTACTACTGGTCTGTACTTCTCTACCAATTTAGCAATGGTGCCACCACGAGTTAGAACTACAATGAGTGTTTCCTTTTCTTTGTTTGTATTTTGAACAACAGAAGATGCAAGACTCTCTAGGGGACTCATAGGTAAGGGAGTAGATCTTATTAATTCTTTAAAGATAGCTCCATAATCAAGGGAAGATTCCGCTTCTATACATATGTGAGCCATGATCTTTCACTGCAGACTCAGGATATGTCCCTGCTGCACTTTCACCACTAAAAAGCCTTGCAATATGGTCTGCAAACATTCACAATCTTCCAGTGTCTAGTCCATTGGGCTATGGAGTCAGACCTCTGCAATCTTTATTCAAACCCGGAACATACATTATTGAAAACAAATGATTGCTGCAAGTTGAAACAAACTCGGAACCAGATGCTCATATAATAAGATTATTTATATACAAACCCTAATCTAATTAGTTGCACGTCATTGCATCAAGTGTAATCAGATTTCCAGTGAATCCATACACAGAGCTGACTAGCTGATTTTTTTGATCCGGAAATGAAGAATGTAGGAAACCAAAGAATGTTGATATGAAATTCAAAGGAAAAGAACAACCGACCTTCTTTTGACAAAAGTGCTCTGACATCTAAGCTGCTCAAAGATTCCAGATAAGGAGCAAATGGATCTATAAAACTAAAAACAAATACCTCTTGCTGTTGTTTCAGTTGAAGATCATAAAATCTCTGCATATCCTCTTCCTGAGAATAGCTGTCACCTTTAGCTGTCTGCAAATATGAACAAGGCTGCAAACTGATTTCTCTGCTCATGATAGATTGTTTTTTGTTATCTGCAGATCCGGGTTCAAGCACAGTGCATGCAGGTTTACTAATTTGTGGAAATGACTGTTCAATATCTTTTGCGGACTTAGGATAGCTATTTTCCACACAATATTGTTCTCCATTAGATGAAGAAATAAGCTGTGCAGTATGATTTTGACACTCCTCCAAATCTTCATCAAAATCTAATTCATAGTTGTCATATACTGGTTGATTGTTCCTCAAATCAACAAAAGGGATTTTCTCTTCTTCATGAGAGTATTCATCAAAGATGGGTGAGCTCAAAGCTCCTTGGTCTTGTTTAGAAAAATGAGCAACCTGCTGATCTTCTTCTTTATTCTCAGGTGAAAATACATCATGGGAAACCTCTTGAAAGAAAGAAGACAAATCTTCTTTTACAACTAATTTTCTTTCAAATTAGAGATATCAAATGCATCAGATATAGGGTATAATGCAGCTTTGCAATCATTGGTATAATCATCAATATTACCTTGAAAGCTTTCTTCTCGATAATAAGAAAGAGGAAAAATTCCATCTATATCTTCATTAAAACACTCACTTTCAATTGAATCTTCACATAATTCATCATATGAAGAATACTCTACTTCATGCTGTCCTACTTTGAAAATGGATAGTCTCTGCAAATCTAGTTTCTCATGGCTGCTGCACATTCCTTCTATCAACAAATGTGAAAGCTATGGACGGTCTTCCTTAATATGCAAATCTAGAAAACATGAGCTACCCTCAGTATCTATTACAGATCCAAGACTGTCACCATTGATACCGTATTGTGGATCAACAATTCCTTGACCACAATAAGAGATATCTTCAGCTGATGTGTATTCTTGTTCTTGGATATCAAAATATTCAAAAGATACATGTTTATCTTCATGAGTATTTGGATCTTTATTCAATAAATAAAACTCATGACAACATCGAGGATAGAGAAGGCCATCTAGAAAATGTTCTTTACAAAACACATGGAAGGCAGCATGAAAATCAACCAAAGAGCTGACACTTGCACTTGGAAGAGACCGACACCAGTCAAGAGCAATCCCTTCTAATGAAAATTTGAAAATCTTAATTTGAACATCCTCATGTACAATTTCAAGCCGGTCAATAAAGTCATGGAAATCCAGCAAATGTTCAGCTGGCACTTCCCACTTCTCTCCACAAAATCTGGGAATACTACGTTCCCATTCATCTCAGGGTAACCAAAAATACTTGAAAAATCACAAAATGCATACCTTTGTGCTAAGATCTTGTTCATGTCATACCAGTGGAGTCACCAACAATTTTCTGACCAATGGAGTCGCCACTGAATTCGTCCTTCATGGAGTGGCCACCGAATTCGTCCTTCATGGAGCCGCCAGATAGATGATTACAACCATAATAGTGTCCAGGCTTTGTCTATCATCAAAGATGGATCTCGTGTCGTCTCCCAAGGAAGCTGAGCTTCAATCTCCTCTCCCCAACAACGATGTCAATTTGCTATCACTCCAAGAAACTCCTTAGGGTTGTAGACTAAGGATGCTTAGTAACTTAAAAATAATGTGTAGATATGCTTGGGACAATAGGGTCTTTAATGATCAATGTAATAGACAACTCATCACACATCTAAAGAAACAGTGCTTTCAGGAAACAATAATTAGATCAAGTAATTTGAAAGGAGGGGATGAAGAACACTAATCTTGATTTCCAAGTACAACTAAATATAGGGCTTAATGCAAGATAGAAAGAAATCCTTCACTTCAAGTCTATGAGCTCAATAAAGAGATAATAGTCTTCATAAGCTAATATAAACTGAAATAAAGTACAGAAAGGGAAACATGAACATATCTGATATTGAAAATGAAAGGAAACTATACTTTATTGTATCATAAGAGTCTATACAGTAACAAAAAAATGTATCCCAGTTTTAACCCCCTAGTGCTTCAAATGTATTTGGATTTATAGCCTTACAAGATGAAATCTAGATCCTTGAAAGATGGATCAGATTTACTAAAAATAGTCAAATCAAAACAGATACAACAAATGTAGGATGGGATCCTATAAAAATGGATCTAGAATGGAAAATCAAAACAAAATAGGAAAGGTTCTATTTAATGATCTCTAAAAATAGTAGATTGTTGATGAAGTGCAGTTTTAGCCTCCCAAGGCTGTTTGATTTGGTCCTCCAAAGATAAAATTTGAATTGGGTGATGTGTCATTTGATCCCTATCATTTTTCCCTTGAAAATGACCAAATCTAGTCAAAAAATTCCCTTTTGACTTTCATCTCCAAGAATGGCCTTCAGATTTTGATTTGATAATTCATAACTAGCTTATTGAAGAAGATTTCAAACCATTCAAACCCAAAAAATCCCGATCTGGGCAAAAATTCGGCTATTCTGGCCATGACAGGCTTTCACCAGCTAATTTACCCGAAAATCCTCTCCTTAGCTGGTGAAAGGCGGAGCTTTCACCAACTAACTAGTTATAACTCTGCCTTCTGCGCTGGTGAAAGCGCATATTTTTTCAAAATCAAATTTCTCAGTCATGGAGAGTCCATTTTGCATGTTTAAATAGTCGATCGACATCTACAAATCCTAATATTTCCAATGGTTCTTTAAAATCTGCATTTGGATCTCGGGAAGCTATTCAAATATTCCCTACAAGATTAGGCATCATTCTTTCAAAAATGCCAGTGCATTTTTTATCGCTAACACATCATCTATCTTTGACCACCAACTCAATGTGAGACTACTACCTCTGTTTGACAAGCTCCAACTTGCTGAGAGCACCAACTCTCTAGTTTCTCTAGCACCCACTAAAAGGAAGCATCAACTCCCTAAATGTTCCAACACCAACTAGACTTATACAAGCACCAATTTGCATACATAAAACTCTGTGTTTTCCCTAGCACCACCCTGCCACCTTGATTTCAAGCCACAACTAGATGGAAGATACAACTTCCAATATTCAAGCACCAAATTGAATAATAGAGGACTATAGTCCTCCCTAGAACCTCCCTACCTCCCTCATTATAAATAAATGATTGATTAACCAACAATACAAATATATCAATTCTTACCACTTTTTCTCTGTTCTGCAATTCTTCTCTGCTTCACTATTCTTCTGTTTTCTTCATACTTGGCTTGACTTGCTATCTCTTTCTTTATTTTCTTTCTCTATTCCTCTTATTCTCTTTGGTATATGTACATTCTTCTCTCTGCACCTTTTTTGTTATGTTCAACTTCTGTTTCTCATCTCTGAGTTTGATCTCACATTGTGCATACTGTAATTTTCCTTTCTCCTAGTTCAACTCATTTTTTCAGTGAGAACAACCACCCTCACACAGTCACTGCATATCTCTTTTATGCTCTCGCACCGATTCAGTTACACCTTGATTCTCCAAGGAAACACATCAACAACTGAGTCACCAAATGTCCAAGAACTATGATTCAGTTCTGCTAACTGAATTGTAACTGAACAATTAACTGTTAGGTGAAACAATAGCCCTTCGATCAAATTTCTAATTAACCATCACCGTTGGATTACATCCACAGGGTCTCGCATTTATCCCATATGACCACTGGTTGTGACTGAATGCTAAACATAAAGTGATTTCACGATTTCTCATATAGCGACCTCCTGCTGTGAGTTGCTTCCAAACTCCCAAAACGTGAAACTCCGAAATGGAGCTTAGTGTTGCTAGCTCCTTCCCCAATCTTCCGCTAATGTGACCACTGGCTGTGACCACTCGCTAATCAAACGATCACTTCATGATCTCGGCGATCTCTTATGTGGAGCCTAGTGACGTGCTAGGTCCTCCCTTAATTCTTCGACGATGTGACCTCCAGCTGTGACCAGGGGTCAAGGAAAAAGGTGCTTCACAATTTCGCGTATCATGATTTCCTGATGTGAGTTTCCTTGAGACTCCCAACTCATGAAACTCTAAACTACTATAGATCGATGGCCCACGATCCTCGGTGATTTAACGGTCCAGATCTCTTCTTTGAAAAATCAGACTTCATTCTTCGTTGTGCCAGATCAATGGTCCACGCTCTCCCTTAGATCGATGACTGTGATCAAATCATGATTTCTTTTTTCGCAACTTCACATCTCGTCTCCCTGGAAAATCAATGGTCCATATCTCTCCTCAATCCGACAGTTCATATCTTGTCACGATTTCGTGTTTCGCGACTTTGCGTCTTGTCTCCCTAGACAATCAATGGTCCAGATCTCATTTGATACTGAGAGGGGGGTGAATCAGTATCAAGTACAATTTAAAACCTTTTTCAACTTATACTTAAACCATTCAACTATATCCAATGAGAAATGAACAATAGTATAAGAGTTACACCAATACACCACAATACACCATGCACA
>ML784641.1:404170-450493 GCA_009831015.1 Picea engelmannii | reverse complement strand
GAAAAATGTATAGATGACTCATTATTGTCTTATCATGATTGATAAGGTGCAAAAATGGATGAACTCCAAAGTGGTCCCCTTATGGTGAAATCCCTCACGGGAAGACGCTTTGTGGATTGAGTTATCCTAGAAGAATGGTTGGATGAACCATGCTCTCATTATTGTCTTATCATGATTGATAAGGTGCAGAAATGGATGAAGTCCAAAGTGGTCCCCTTATGGTGAAAGCCCTCACAGGAAGAGGCTTTACGGATTGAGTTATCCTAGAAGAATGGTTGGAGGACCCATGCTTGTATGTGGAATAATGAGATGAAGATCAATGAAATTGTTGGTGAAACTATCCTACATGGATAATGCTTGTCATGCCATTTCCGGTGGTATGTGGAATGTCACATAAATCCTCATGGTTTGAGAGTTATGGCCTTATGAAGATGAAGGACCCCCACATGAAGGCTTGAAGCCCCAAAGGTCAAAGAAGTCAAAGTAGGGATGATTTTAGGGGCTAAATTTCACTCATGGGCTAATTTTCCATGGTTTTTCCAAAAACGAGATTTGCTATTTTAAAAAGGATTCACCCAAATTCTATAGGATAAAATTATTTACCTTAAAAATTGCCAAAATTTTATAAAAACTATATAAAATCCTTAGAAATTTGAATATTTTTACAAAAATATCGCCAATCATTTATAGTTGGCATTCAAAGGATTAGTAAGATTCGCCAAGGTTTATACATTTTAAAATAAATTTCCATCCTTAAAATCATCCCCGAGTCAAAGTGACCTAAAAGAAGAAATCATTATTTAAATGATAAAGTAAAGTGACAAAGTCAAGGTGGATTGTTTAAATAATAAAGAGAAGTGACAAAATCAAGAAATGATAAAGTAAGGTGACAAAATCAAGAAGGAATATTTAAATGATAAAGTATTGGAGAACTTCCTATTTATGGAAAGTGGTTAACCCTAAAATAAAGAAAATAGGTTAAGTGACCTAGAAATGGGTTAATATTATTTAAATGATAAAGTAAAGTGACAAAGTCAAGGTGGATTATTTAAATAATAAAGAGAAGTGACAAAATTAAGAAATGATAAAGTAAGGTGACAAAATCAAGAAGGAATATTTAAATGATAAAGTATTGGAGAGCTTTCTCTTTATGGAAAGTGGTTAACCCTAAAATAAGGAAAATAGGTTAAGTGACCTAGAAATGGGTTAAGTGACCTAAAAATGGGTTAAGTGACCTAGAGTATGAAAGTATCAATAATATATCAATGGTCTCTTGTAGATCATCCTTTTTGTGGATCAATGGAGAGCTTCTTATGAGAATATTTTTTGGAGTATTGATGGAGAACTTCTTGTGAGAGATTCTTGAGCATTTTTGGTGTGGAACACTTGAGAATATTGAATATCTATAGGTGAATGAGGTAACCAAAGGATATCTAAGCCAAATTTCAGAGGGAAGGTGAAGAAAAGAGGGCCAGAATTCAAGGGAGGATAAATTCTTTTCATGATGCTTCCTAAGGTATGTTATTTACAGGTCATCTCACCATTTTCACACTAGATTTGTTTCTATAATGATTCAGACTGTGAGATTGATATTTCATTGAGGAAACATATCCAAGTATCTTTGGTAAAAAAATTATCTTGTGGGTCGTTGTATTTTTGGAGATACACTCCGTGGAAAATAGGGTTTGTGGCTAGTCTTGAAACTAGTCTAAAACAGGTGTTTCGGGTAAAAATGTCATACCTTCTTCATAATAGATCCAAATTCAGTGAGGTAAATTGTGTTGGTTAGATTATAGTCTATAGTATTATTTGTAACATTTTCATATATATTCAACAAATATTCCATACGAGGCATGCTCTACAAGGTCTCTCTCTAGAATAAGACAGAATTAGCAAGGTATGCCATTTTTTCTATAACTCATTTTCTGAGAGGTTCCAAGTAGTGACACCTGGATGAATTGCATAAAACACACTGAAGACCATTTTTGACTAATCTCTATTCATTACAGGAAAAAATTTATGATTATTTCAAGTTAGGGTTGTTGACTAATCCAAAACTAGTCATGGTTGAGACAAGCAATTGATGAGTTGGCACATACATGAGGTGTATAGTTGATGATGTTGGTACATATTTATGAATAATTGTTTATGAGTAAATGACACATGATTTTTATATACTTGGTACATGGTTGGATGCACTTGTTTATGGTACAGATTGATTACAAGTTGTTTGACACAGGTTGGTGCATGGTTGATGCACTTGTTTATGGTACATATTGATATCTATTGAGGATTGTTGCCTCATCTCAGTTGGTGCTGAGAATGTAAGCTGATTCTTGCATATAGAGCTGGTTCTCTTGTAGAGTTGTACTCTATTCAGTTGTTGTTGAAAAACCCCCGGATTGAAGTCCACAATAAATAAAAAAATTGTACATACATCTTGTGTTCTTCGTGTTCCTTGTGGAGATGATTTGTTGATGATATATTGCTGATATATGTTGCTGATATGTATTCACATCTAACTGATTATAAATGACAACAATGATTAATGAATAAATGTTGAATGTTAACTAAGGAGTTTTGTGTAAGAGGGAAGTTTTTGGGAAAATATCCCCACACTCATTCACCCCCCCCTCTAAGTGTGGTAGGTGTGTCCAAAAATTGGTATCAGAGTGGGCCTTCACTACAATCCTTAACAATATTGAAGGAGATCCATAGACACACACATGGATGATGAAATGCCAATCATTGATAAGAAAAACTATTCTACTTGGAGAAGAGGGATGAGAGTGTATTTGAAGACAATGGGAGCAACTATTTGGAAGGCATCCATTGGTGGATCAGTTCCATTGAAGAACAAATCAAAGTTTTCAGCTCAAAGGGAAGGAAAGAAAAATGATGCATTGGCTCTCAAAACCATTCTTAGTGGACTCTCAAGCCCTATCAAAGAAAGCATGGG
Organism: Picea engelmannii; assembly: GCA_009831015.1. Taxonomy (NCBI): domain Eukaryota; kingdom Viridiplantae; phylum Streptophyta; class Pinopsida; order Pinales; family Pinaceae; genus Picea; species Picea engelmannii. The sequence continues at coordinate 447,534 of ML784641.1, read as the reverse complement.
ATAATGCACTTCTGCCAAGGATCTATGGCTAAATCTAGAGGAGACATATCAAGAAAAGAAAGAAGATGTTGAAGACCACTCCATCAAGATCATTAAAGGTAAAGAATCTCCAACTCTTGATTTCATATGTGATGATGTTGAAGGAATTTCAAATGAAGGAAAAAAATCATGTGATGATGTTGGAAAAAAGGAAGATCTTGAAGATACTTCAAATAAAGGTAAAGAATCTCCAAAGACTCTTGATTGCAATGATTCAAAATGTGATGATGTTGAATTTTTCTCAAGTGAAGAAGATGATCTAGAAACAATTTGTGTAAAGTTTGATGATAGTTATCCCATGGAAATAATAGAAGAAAATATATTAGAACTTCAAAAAGAAGTTGAAGAGGGTTTATATAGATATAGAAGTGATCATTTTTATACACACTATAACTATCTTTCAAATGACACTAAGAAGTTTCTTAGGAGGAGTCAAAGACATATCTTGAAGTTAAAATGAATGCTCAAAGAACAAGAAGAGAGAAATAAGACTCAATTAGAAGAAAATGAAGAAGAGATCACAAGACTAAATAATGAAAAAGAAGATATGAAGGTAGATGATGAGATTAGCAAAAGTTTTGAAACTATTTTCCATCTCAAGACCCAAATTGAAGAAGCCAAAAGGGTAGATGAAATTTTGAAGAATCAAATAAATGAAAAGGAAGAGTCATGTCATAAGTTAGAAGATGAAATTGTTGACCTTAGAAAGAAGGTATAGAATTCAAACAAATTCTTGAATAGCTCAAGAATCTTGGACAAGATATTGGAAATTCAAAGATCACCATGTGATAAATCAGGTCTTGGATACAAAGGAGAAGATACACATGCTGAAGCAAGCACCTCAAGGAAGCATGAAGTAAGTCCATCAAAGAAGGAAGACAATGTTGAAAAACAATCATCTACACAAGGCAAAGAAAATTTCAAAAGAACAAAACAAGGAAGACATCAAGAAGCTATCTTTGGGACACCAAAGAAAAGGTATTAAAGTATTTTTCATGGGCATTGTTATTCATGTAATGGATATGGTCACAAAGATTTTGAATGTAGATCTTATGAAAGGAGATATAATGGAATATTTTATAACACCATAGGGTGTTGGAGATGTGATCAAGTAGGACATATTGTTGTTCACTGTAACACCATGAGATGCTACAGTTGTAGTGGATTTGTCCACAAATTCCAGGAGTGCTTGAACACAAGAAGAAAGTCCATGATGAGGACTTCACATAACATGGCTAGAAGAAAAGAAGGAATGAAGTAAGGAAGGGAGACATCTTTGAAAATAATATGGATGCTCAGAGCTAAAGTTCCGAGGAGAAGGAACATCTACAGAAGTGGGTGAAGAAGATAGAGCATCCATAATAGAATGAACGACTGAAGGGAAGTTAAAAAATGTCATCTACTGAGGCATACACGGGTGACAGTGGTATAAATCACGTACATACACAGGATGACCTTGTATAAGTCGCGTACATATGTGAGATATTGTGCAGTAGGTCATGTACATGTGGTAAATCCTTGGGAAAAAGACAATGCACAGGGGTTGCAACTTGATATGATGGCATAGCTATGTGTTGCAGGGTCTGACATTGTTTGTTGTAGGTTCTGACACTATTTGCTGCAGGTTTAAATGCTCATCTATTGGATTATGTAAAGTAAAATCTCGGGTGAATGACACTAACCTATGAGCATGGATTGATTCATTTTCTGTTAAAGAACAATGCTAGTTATGACAATGAAGTTATGGCACCTTGGTTATATGATATATCTTGAGGATGTATTGGAAAGGTTACTTGTTGGAAAGCTTGTTGCATTTGGCATATGGATAGGTTACATATTGGGACATGTAGTTGGTGAGTTGATGATCATGTTGTAAATCATTGAGGAGTCATGGTTTGATCTATGTGTGATGCATGATTGGTACATTTCTTGTACATTAGTAGAGGCACCTACTAGCAGGATGATTGTCACATGTTTTATGGAGGACTTGGCATACATGTATGGGATTCATCATTTTGTGGTATTGGTGCATGGTAGTAAACTCATATATGGCATATGCTCGATGATACTACATCGTTGGTATTACTTAATTAGCACAAAAATTGGTAATTGTTTGATATATGGTTGGCATATTGGTGGATGCACATGATTGGCATATTGGTAGATGAACATGGTTGGCATATTGGTGGATGCACATGGTTGGCATATTGGTAGATGCACATGTTGGCATGTTGATAGAGGCATATGATTGATGCATTTCATGGATGATATCTTTTGTCACATTGCATGATGTTGATGTACATGGTTGATGTACATAGGTATTGTGCATGATGAGAACATGTTTTTGTACATGGATGTTGTGCATGGTGGGCACATTTTGGGACATGATTGATATTTGGATCATGATTCTCTATTTTATTATTAACATATCTTTTGTTTCATGATGCTTGGTATGGCATAAGTTTGATGCATGAAAAGGTCTGAGGATCATTATATGGTAGCATGTTGTTCATCTTCCAGAGAAGATAGGGGGAGACATACCCTTAGGGGGAGTCATTCTTCTTCCCATGATTCTAGGAGGAGATATTTATTAGATGCATACCTAGAAAAAAGACCTTATTTGAAGAAAGAGCACAAAAGAATAATTCTAGGGGAAGAAATGGTCACAGGGGGAGTATGTTCGATGTATCTTTAGCATTACATCAGAGTGATATCCCTTTCTCAAAAGGGGAGAGATTGTTCAAAGAAATATCAAAAGCACTCAGATAGGGGGAGCAACCCCAAGGAAAGTTCAAGCAGGGGGAGCAGCCCCAAGAGGATAATGGCCCTTTGCCATTGATGTCAAAAGGGGAGAGATAGTCACATTGATGATTATTGATTGGGAGCGATAGTCACATTTGGGAGACATAGTCACATTGACTATTGATGTAGAGCATGCCTTATATACATGTTGACATCAATAATTGGTAATTCATGTTGACATAAATAATTGGTAATTGGTGTTGACATCAATATTGGTATTTCCATCAATTCCAAAGGGGGAGATTGTTGGATCATGTTGTCATTGATGCCAATGGTTTGATTTATTGATGTCACTTATTGATGTCAAGAGGAGATTGTTGGATCATGTTGTCATTAATATCAAGTGATTGATTGATGCCAAAGGATTGATTGATTGATGATTGATGTAATGTAATATGTATTGTCCTTGATGAGAATTCATAGATGAATATGGATCAATGAGTTGTCATTGATACGATGAAGATGGATCAATGAGTTGGCATTGATACATGATGAAGATGGATTGATGTGGTTTCATTGGTATATGATGCATTGTTGGAAAAATGTATATATGACTCATTATTGTCTTATCATGATTGATAAGGTGCACAAATGGATGAACTCCAAAGTGTTTCCCTTATGGTGAAATCCCTCATGGGAAGATGCTTTGCGGATTGAGTTATCCTAGTTGAATGGTTGGATGACCCATGCTCTCATTATTGTCTTATCATGATTGATAAGGTGCACAAATGGATGCACTCCAAAGTGGTCCTCTTATGGTGAAATCCCTCATGGGAAGATGCTTTGCGGATTGAGTTATCCTAGAAGAATGGTTGGAGGACCCATGCTTGTATGTGAAATAATGAGATGAAGATCAATGAAATTGTTGGTGAAACTATCCTATATGGATAGTGCTTGTCATGCCATTTCCATTGGTATGTGGAATGTCACATAAATCCTCATGGTTTGAGAGTTATGGCCTTACGAAGATGAAGGCCCCCCACATGACGGCTTGAAGCCCCCAAGGTCAAACAAGTCAAAGTGACCTAAAAGAAGAAATAATTATTTAAATGATAAAGTAAAGTGACAAAGTCAAGGTGGATTATTTAAATAATAAAGAGAAGTGACAAAATCGAGAAGGAATATTTAAATGATAAAGTATTGGAGAACTTTCTATTTATGGAAAGTGGTTAACCCTAAAATAAAGAAAATAGGTTAAGTGACCTAGAAATGGGTTAAGTGACCTAAAAATGGGTTAAGTGACCTAGAGGATGAAAGTATAAATAAAATAGCAATGGTCTCTTGTAGATCATCCTTTTTGTGGATCAATGGAGAGCTTCTTGCGAGAATATCTTTGGAGTATTGATGGAGAACTTCTTGTGAGAGATTCTTGAGCATTTTTGGTGTGGAACACTTGAAAATATTGAATATATATAGGTGACTGAGGTAACCAAAGTATATCTATCCGAATTGCAGAGGGAAGGTGAAGAAAAAAGGGTCGGAATTCAAGGGAGGATAAATTCATTTCATGATGCTTTCTAAGGTATGTTATTTACAGGTCATCTCACCATTTTCGCACTAAATTTATTTCTATAATGATTCAGACCATGAGATCGATATTCCATTGAGGAAACAAATCCAAGTATCTGTGGTAAAAAATTCATCTTGTGGGTTGTTGTATTTTTGGAGATACACTCTGTGGAAAATAGAGTTTGTGGCTAGTCCTGAAACTAGTCTAAAACAAGTGTTTCAGGTAAAAATGTCATACCTTCTTCATAACATATCCAAATTCAGTGAGAAAAATTGTGTTGGTTAGATTACAGTCTATAGTATGCTGTGTAATAGTTTAATATATATTCAACAAATATTCCGTGCGGGGAATTCTCTACAAGGTCGCTCTCTAGAATAAGACATAATTAGCAAGGTATGCCATTTTTGCTATAACTCCTTTTTTGATAGGTTCCAAGTAGTGACACCTGGAGGAATTGTACAAAAGAAACTGAATAATATTGTATATCAGTTTCGGATATTTATTCATTACAGGTAGAAAATTATGATTATTTCAAGTTAGGGTTGTTTGTTGGAAGATTGGTTGTTGTCATTGATGTCAACCCTAGTCATTGGTTTTGGACCGCAAGATTGATGAAGGTATTTGGACATGAAGGACAATGCACATGATGATAAAACACCCATGGATGGATAATATACATCTTGTTGTTTTCAGTGGTATGTGGCACGTCACATGGATCCTCATGGTTGAGGAGAAATGATTTTTTGAAGATGACAAAGTGAATTGAAGAAGGAAGTACATGTAGGCCTTGAAGATAATTAAAGAAAAGAATTACAAAATAAGAAAGTGTCAGGTCAGCCCTAATATTAAAAGGAGGTGACATAAATCATATAAATAAATATCATTATACATTCATTTGATACACAAGTCGAATTTCAGAGGAAATCAAAAGTAAAAAAGGATGGATTTCAAGGGAGGATGAAGTCTTTTGGTGATGTGTTCTAAGGTATGTTATTTTCAGGTCATCTTACCATTTTCACTATAACTTATTTTATAGAATGATAAGGATGGTGAAATTGTTATGGTATTGAGAAGACATATCAAGGTACCTGTGGTAAAAGTTTCAGCTCTTGGTTCGCTATAATTATGGAGATACACTCTGTGGAAGATAGGTTTTTTGACCAGTCCTGAAGCTAGTCAATAAACATGTGTTCCGGGTAAAACATTCATAACTTATTCATAGAGAATACAAATGAAGTGGGACCACTTTCATTGGAAATATTACGAACTTTAATTTCTTGTGTGCGAGTTTCAGAATTGGATGTTAAATATTGAGTGCAGGGAATTCTGTACAAGTTCGCTCTCCTGAATAAACCCGAATTGAACAAGGTCTATCATTCTTTCTATAACTTATTTTTGGGGAGGATTCAAGGAGTGAAACTTGGAGACTTTTCAGAGAACACATTGAGTAATATTATCTACAGGATCAGAGTATTCCAAGAATTAAAGAATTGCAGAAATTGAAGAAGTCTTAGGAAGCATTATCAGGTTCTATGTGATGGTTGGTTGATGGTGATGATTTAATGTAAAGTTGTATTATCTCTCATATATTCTTGGGTGGAAGGAAGGGGAAAGGATGGATATTTCAACCCTCTCTTTATATTGGAATATTGTATCTTCTTCTTGGAGGTTTATCCCTCCCTTTACATTTGGAAGTTGTAGCTACCTTTGGAAGTGATTACTTCCCTTGAACAATAACTATTGATTATTTCTCATATATTGTGCATGCTGTATTGTGGTGTATTGGTGTAACTCTTATACTATTTTTCATTGATCATTGGATATAATTGAATGGTTTAAGTATATGTTGAAAAATGTTTTAAATTGTACTTGATACTGATTCACCCCCCTCTCAGTATCAACAATTGGTATCAGAGCAGGTTACCTTCAATACAGTTTAACCACTGGAAGGAATATCCTAAGAAGAAATGGAAGACAAAATTCCAAATGGGATTCCACCATTTGATGGAAGAAATTTTTAGTACTGGAGTAATATAATGGAAAATTAATTGAGAGCTCTTGGGGCAGATGTTTGGTTCTCAGTTGCTTTAGGATACAATGCTTTGAAGAAACCAAAGACTACAACTCAAAAGGAAGCAAAAAGGAACAACAAATTGGCAATAGATGCCATCTTGGATGGATTGACAAATTCAGTGAAATCCAAGGTGGGATCATGTGCATCATCAAAAGAGCTTTGGGACAAGATACAATACCTTTATGCAAGGGAAGAAGCAGAGGAAGAAGAAGAAGTTGAAGCAAATTACAACATCTCAGATTTCAAAGAAGAAAATAGAGGTCAGTTCCTTTGCTTTAATTGTGAAGGAGTAGGACATGTTGAATTTGAATGTCCTCATCCAAGGATTGAAAGAGATGACACTGAAGAAGAAAAGTCCAATGAAGAAGAAGAAAATCATGAAGCATAAATTATTCAACAAGAATATGAGAATCTTAAAAAATTGAAGCATGTTGAGATTGAAAATAGCAAGCTCAAAGACACACATAGAAAACTAATAAGTGAATTGGGTAGTTGTGAAAAGACAATTGTAAGCTTGAAGAAATAATTAGAAGACTTTGAGAAACTAAGAGAAGAAAACATTTCCTTGAAAACTCTACTCGAAGAATAAAGAAGAATAGGAGAAGTAAGGAATGTCCAAATGATGAAGAAAGAAAAAGATTGCGAGAAACTTGAACAATAAGTTGTCTCATTGAGGAAGAGCTTAAGAAACTCTCAAGTTCCAAAATACTTAACCCATCTTGGATGCATGGGTGAAAATTCATACAAAGAAGATGCAAATACCAACAACAAGGTTGAATAAAGAGCTACACAGACAGTTGATGAGAAGTGGACCAGGATACCAGAAAGAAGGAATGATTACAAAAGAGATGAATATCCAAGAAGACCTCCTACCTTCAGGAATCAAAGAAGCTTCAATCAGTATGAAGGAAACTACAAAAGAGTAGATCATGAACCCATATGGACTACATCACAAAGAAGGCCACTTACTCCAAGGTATCAAAATTTCTTTCTTGGTCATTGTTATACTTGCAAAACTTTTGGACATAAGGAAATTAATTGCAAAATCAATGAAAGGAACAAATACACAAGAAACATGAATGGTGTAAATAAAAGATATGGAAATAATCATGGATTTGTCAAAATAAGTTATAATTCATTTTACCCATTGATGGAAAACAATATTGTATGCTACAAATGTAATTATCTTGGTCACAAAGCACAAGATTGCAGATATATGAACGAAGATGTCTCTATGCCAAACACAGTATGGAGAAGGAAAGAGATTCCAAAAAATGAATATTGTCGAATAGCATTAACCAATGAATAATGTAAAGAAGAAGATGAATGGTACATAGACAGTGGATGTTCTTCACACATGTTCGGGGATCAAGACAAATTCATCAGCTTGAAGAGAAAGGGTGAAAATGTTGCATTTGGAGCTGACTCATCTGCCAAAATACTTGGAGAAAAAATGTAAAAGAAAAGAATGTCCTATTGGTTGAATACTTGAAGCATAATATACTCAATGTTAGTAAAATGTGTGAACAAGGATACACTCTTACATTTGACTCTCAAAAATGTAAAATCAGAGAAAATAACTCAGGAAGATTGGTTGCAACTGCAACAAGAAGACCGAACAACATATACATCCTAGACATGAAGAAGAGAGAGAATAAAGAAGCCACATAAAAGGATTCCAAGGAAGAAAAAGTCCCAAGGACAAAAAATAAGGATGAAGTATTATTGAGTGCCACATGTTCAGGGGGAGCAACCCCAAAGAAGAAGGTTACTTTTTTCCATTAAACTCAGGGGGAGAAGCCCTACCCTTTTCCATTGATGTCAAAGGGGGAGAGAAATTGGGATCATGATTATAGGGGGTGCATGAGTGTTCCCATAAATGACAAAGGGGGAGATTGTTGTAAGATTGGTTGTTGTCATTGATGTCAACCCTAGTCATTGGTTTTGGACCGCAAGATTGATGAAGGTATTTGGACATGAAGGACAATGCAGATGAAAATAAAAAACCCATGGATGGATATTATACATCATATTGTTTCCAGTGGTATGTGGCACGTCACATGGATCCTCATGGTTGAGGAGAAATGATTTTTTGAAGATGACAAAGTGAATTGAAGAAGGAAGTACATGTAGGCCCTGAAGATAATTAAAGAAAAGAATTACAAAATAAGAAAGTGTCAGGTTGGCCCTAATGTTAAATGGAAGTGACATAAATGGTATAAATAAATATCATTATACATTCATTTGATACACAAGTTGAATTTTAGAGAAAATCAGAAGTAAAGAAGGCCAAATTTCAAGGGAGGATGAAGTCTTTTGGTGATGTGTTCTAAGGTATGTTATTTTCAGGTCATGTTACCATTTTCGCTATAACATTTTTTTCTAGAACTATTCATATGGTGAAATTGATATGGTATTGAGAAGACATATCAAGGTACCTATGGTAAAAGTTTCATCTCTTGACTCGCTATAATTATCGAGATACGCTCTGTGGAAGATAGGGTTTTTGACCAGTCCTGAAGCTAGTCAATAAACAAGTGTTCCAGGTAAAACATCTTAACTTCTTCATAGAGAATCAAAATGAAGTGGGACCAATTTCATTGGAAAGAGTATGGAATTTTTTTTCTTGTGTGCGAGTTTCAGAATCTGATGTTAAATATTGAGCACGGGGAATTCTGTACAAGTTCGCTCTCCTGAATAAACCAAAATTGAACAAGGTCTATCATTCTCTCTATAACTTATTTTTGGGGAGGATTCAAGGAGTGAAACTTGAACAAGTTTCAGAGAATACATTGAGTAATATTATCTATAGGGTTAGATTATTCCAAGAATTGAAGAATTGTAGAAATTGAAGAAGTCTTAGGAAAAATTATCAGGTTCTATGTGATGGTTGGTTGATGGTGATAATTTAATGTAAAGTTGTATTATCTCTCATATATTCTTGGGTGGAAGGAAGGCGAAAGGATGGAGAGTTCAACCCTATCTTGATATTGGAATATTGTATCTTCCTCTTGGAGGTTTATCCCTTCCTTTACATTTGGAAGCTGTAGCTACCTTTGGAAGTTATTACTTCCTTTGAATAATAACTATTGATTATTTCTTATATATTGTGCATGGTGTATTGTGGTGTATTGGTGTAAATCTTATACTACTGTTCATTGATCATTGGATATAATTGAATGGTTTAAGTATAATTTGAAAAATGTTTTAAATTGTACTTGATACTGATTCACCCCCCTCTCAGTATCAACATTGTTGACTAATCCAAAACAAGTCATGGTTGAGACAAGCAGTTGATGAGTTGACACATACATGAGGTGTATAGTTGATGATGCTGGTACATATTGATGAGTCATTGTTGATGAGTAGTTGACACATGATTGGTATATACTGGGTACATGGTTGGATGCACTTGTTTATAGTACAAATTGATTACATGTTGTTTGGCACAGGTTGATGCACGATTGATGCACTTGTTTATGGTACATATTGATATCTGTTGAGGATTGTTGCCTCATCTCAGTTAGTGATGAGAATGCAAGCTGATTCTTGCATATAGAGCTGGTGCTCTTGTAGAGTTGTACTCTATTCAGTTGTTGCTGAAAAAACCCCAGATTGAATTCCATAATGAAAAATTGTACACACATATTGTGTTCTTTGTGTTCCTTGTGGAGATGATTTTTTGATGTTATATTGCTAATATGTATTCACATATAGCTGATTATAAATGACAACAATGATTAATGAGTAAATGTTGAATGTTAACTAAGGATTTTTGTGTAAGAGGGAAGTTTTGGGAAAAAGATCCCCNTAAGTGTTGTAGGTGTGTCCAACACAGAGAGGCCTCCCTTTCAGCCCCAAAATGTTCTTGGTATCCCTATGCCTCCCCATGTATCTTTACAACCTAAAGTTCCTGAGAATGATGGATGGCAGGAGATTTTTCACCCAACAGTCTCCCACCATCGTGGCTGACCAAATTTGTCATTACCTCCTCCTCCTCCACTTGTTAACCCAAATGTTCAGATTTCCCCTGCACACTCACCTATACAGTCCTCCCATGCAAGCAAAAGACTCAAAACCGAGGCTCAACATGTGCATGATAAAGGTAAAGCTGTTGTTTCTCCCTCCTCTCCTTCAAGTGACTCAACCAAGTTAGTATCATCCCGTATGGACTTGAGATATGAATGTTAACATGTCATTAATGAGATCAAGCCTCAAGTTTCTACCCAACCTAAGGCTAATTCAGGAAAGTCAAAAGGAGACAACAAACAAAAAGGAAAAATTACCTCTCAAAGTGGCAAATATTGTTTATGATTATGTGTTTATAATTGATTTATTGAGGACAGTGGACTGCTGAAAGTTTTGGACAACAAGCTATTTTTGGATATTGTGGATATTTATATGTTTGGATATAATTTGAAATATATCTGATATTTAAATTTCAAATTGTGGAAATAATTATGGGAGCAACAAGGAGACATGTGTTTGATTGATTGTCTAATTATGTTTATTTTGTTAAGAAATAAAAGGGAGTCACAAGGGGTCCCACCTATTAGTTATTATTTAATAAAAATACATTTATTATTATTATTAATTCTTCCCCTAAACTAAAAGTTAGTTAAGTTTTAGTTAACTTAACTAAATGAGGTAGTTGAACTACTTCAACTAATTTGGAATGCATAAAATCCAAATGAGAAGGAAGAACAAGAGGATAATAGAAGGAGAAAACATACTAAGGTTTTCTCTTAAGTTTTATTGAGATAGTTCAGTTTTCATTCATTCTTTAATTCATTAAAAGCCTAATTCTCTTTTATGACAACAGGGTCCTATTGTAGATAGCAAGGTTCAAGGCTAAACCATATCATTCAGATGCTTGTTTCATAGGTGTTGATCTATCTTTGATAGTCTGTGTAGACTTGTCTGTTTATGAATTGAGTTTCATGACTGATAAAGGATATTGTGCAGATTCAAGTGGGAAGAAGTCTGTGGAAAGCTAATCCAGATTTTAAAGTTCAGTTTTTACTTCTTGTCAGAGTCCTTTTGTATGGTTTTCATCGGGGATATCTAAGTTTGACCTTGGTCCATGCCCCCACAAGGATTTTTGTAAAGAGAATGATTCTTTTGATTTATTGGAATGAAATAAAGCGATTGTTATTCTGTCTCATCTGTGTTAATATGTGACTTGGTATTTTTTCTTTTGATCTCCACATTTAATTTTTGCAATCTATTATATTAAGAAAATTACATAATTTTTTTATCTTTTACAATAATCTTTTATTTAAAAAATCATCCTAAGTCCTTGTAGTTAATGCTTGTGGATAGGGAAACACATTTTGAGGCTATAAACACAGGGTGATATTCCCGGCTATCTTTTCTTAGCCAAGAAAGATTTGAAAATTCTTGAGTAAGATAAATTCATATCTTTTCCTTAACAAATACTTGGCCCAAATCTATGCAGGGATTTGTAAATTCCAGAACTCCATGACTTGTATGAGGAGAAATTTTAATTCAAGATCAAAATCCTTACACTTTAAATTTGTTTCTTATTTGTTTTCTATCAAATATTGTCTTTCTCCATATCTATTAATCCAACACTTTAAATTCAAAATAAAAAAGGAAAATACATTCAAAAGAAATAATGAACTATGAATCTGTAACATGATGTACATAATCTCCCCTCATGTTATTTTAGTTTTGGTATAAGTTGTGTATATTTCTGATCCAGGTGGATATTGGTGGCCACCCACCTTTTCCAACTCCCTCAAAACAATTTTCTGCCAATTTTGGCAATTTACTATTTTTAGCAGTTTTAACTTTCGGGGCCATTTTGAGGGCCTAAATGAAGGTTTTTCAGGATCGAGCTTCTCAATGATAGCCAAAGGCATGATTGAGCCCCCAAAATGAATATCCTCAATGATACCTTTCTAGAGAGCTATCGTGCGCCTAAAACATAGATCGTATGCAAAAGTTACAACCCCGGGAAGTTGATGTACTAACTTACCCAAACCGACATGACTTTTGGCGCTTCATATCCTAGGGTTAGGTTTTTGGATGTCTAGGGTTTTTGAAATTCCTATTTATTGTAAAAAGGCCTTCAGAGCCTCATTGTAACCATCTTCTTGTGAATGAGAGTAGCCGTCACATCTCTTCTCATAGATAAGTTGCCACCATTCTAGCGAGTCTTTCACTCTGTATTTTTATAGTCTCTGTACATTTCTTTCATTAATAGAAATCATGTATTACTGTATCTCTGTGTTTATGGTTTCATCTATGATACATTTATTCTATATTATTGGATATCTGATATATCTCCGTTGATATTATTTATTATATCTTCGCTCTCATTTCGTGCCGAAAAATAATCTGGATCACTTTTTTTATCCATTTGTTTAGTTTCTTTTGTGACTTATCTTGTCTTAACTTAAAGGAAAATAAAATGTCTAAGCATTACATTGTTTATAAATAATTTTGGTAGTTAATGAATTAGTTTATCATTTAACAAATTCCTCTTTTAACTAACCCCTTTAGCACTAACTTCCCTTTACCTTTTAATTAAGTTTTGATTTAGTTACTTTTTGTTGAAATAAATACAAAATAAAAGACTTTTCTTTTTTAATTTTATTGTTTGCGTTTTATTTAGTATATTTAATTTTGTTATTTCAGATGTATAAAATCCCACATAAAAGCAATAAAATTATAAATCGCATAAAAATAAAATATTTTTAAAAAGTAAAATACAAGGCGAAAGGACTCATGCTTGGATTGTAGGTTAGAGGAGATTTAGCCTGGAGTTCAATGTGTCTTATTGTTTGGGGCTTTAAAATTAGGGTGACATTCCCGTCTCTTCCTGCCTAGCCCCTTGGGAGGTTGAAATGTTGGTGTTGGGGACTCTCTAGTCCCTTGACGTCAACATATTTTTGGCAACCATACTGGGGAGGACCGTTCAATGGTTCTTTCATAGTTTTGTTTTAATTCTTTCGAATTTACATTTATCTTTCATAGACCTCAATGTATCAACTGATCAAAAGTATGTTTAGTGGTTGTAACCCTGTGGTTTCATCTACTAACCCTAGGAATTTCATTCGCAAGTATGGGATTTTTGAGTTTGAAGAAGACCTAAACAATTCCCTGTGGTTTGTGCCCACTCCCTTGAAGTTTGCTCACCTAGTTAATCCATTACCTCACAAATTCAAGAACCATTTGCCTCTATTTCATGGCGATGGAATTGTTACAGTGGTTGAACATCTTCGTGCATTTTCAAATTTTTGCATCATCCTTGGAGTTAACGATAATAATAGTTGCATGCTATTGTTCATGAATTCCCTTCAGGGTAATGTCGCTTCTTTATTTTCCAACCTTTCTGATGGATGCATCTCTACTTGGTTTGAACTTTCTTACTGGTTTACTTCTACCTTTGGGCATTTGGATAATCCTTATGAGAATCTTAAAATATTTAATCAGTTGCACATGAAGGATAATGAACACATTCTTACATTTAAACTTAGGTTTATCAAGTCATACAATTCAATTCCTACTTCCATTCACCCTACTAACTTGGATGCACTTTTGCATTATTATGAACTTGTACCTCCTCTTTACCGATGGCTGTTATAAGAAAATAATGTTCAAAACCTACAGTTAGCCTTAACCACTTTCTGTGACTTCGAAGAACAAATTTGTAGAACAAGTTTTGCCTTTGATATCCATGATTCACACAAATATTTGTCTTCTTTGATCCCTGTCATCAATAGTTTACAGGATCTCATGTTCTTCCTTGAATCTCGATCTTCAAATAATGCTGGGAGTATATCTTGGGAGCCCTCTCTCCTAGGGCCTAATTATAATAACTTCACTATTTGTGGTCGAGAACCTGGATGTGAAGAGCATCATGATTATATCATGATGCTTGAGGATCAACCCACATCCCACATTCCAAATACCAACCTTCTTAAACATTGTGGAAAAACTCAATCCCAAGATCATTTGTCATTTCAAGCTTATGATCCACGCACATACAACAATGAATTTGATTACACAATTGAAGAAATCAATCCTAAACACGTTAAACCTAATTATGACACATTTTTCTTTTTGATGATGCTAATGAGTGGTCAAAACGAGTTGATGAAGACCAACATAACGTTAATGATGCATGTGATGAGTCTTCTTTTGAATATATTCATGAGTTCGATCAAGATCTTAAAGTATATAAAATTTTTGTTAATCCTTTGTTTCAATCAAAAGAGGTTAAGGAACTTGACACTATCAGGCATGTCCCTCCTAGGTGCACCTTTTACTTCGATGATGATAACTATTTTAAGAAAATCCCTATGTTTTTAAACCCATATTATGAATCCTCTTTGAATAATGACGACTCCATTCCTGATAGAAAGATTCCAAGAGATCATATTGATTTGTGTGATGAATTCATTGACCAACTCTTTGACACACAAACCCTAAATCTTAAACCTGATTCAATCGATACCTTCAACATAACATGCAAAGCATCTATTGGTTGGCATGTCTTAAAGGTTGGGAATTGTTTCTTTTGGGTATTGATTAGTCATTTATCCTCATCATACACATTTGTTGGTTGGCATGTTGGCAGTCCCTCCACGCGCAATTTTTTCAAAGTCATAAGATCCGCATGAAAAGAAGGTAACACATTCCTTTATGCTAAACTTCATCCGAACTGAGTCCAAGCTAATGGTTTCTTTTCCTCTGTACATAAATAAATAAAATAATAATAAAATTTTCGAAAAAGGGTATAGTAGTTTTGGGTTGATTTCACAGTTATTTAGTTTATTTTTTCTTTGTTATTCTTCTTTTGTTCCTTTCATTTTTTTATTTTTTTTTCCCTTTTGATGGTCAGAAGTGATAGAGAAATGGTTGGTGATATTAAAGGCTATCTGTGTATTTTTGACTGATTGACCAAATCTGTTTTGGTGGACAACAGACTTGCAGGTGAACCAAATTGCCTCATTTGTCACAATCCCTCGCTTGTCTACCATGCGCTTGCTACGCGAGGCATCCTTACTCGTCACAATCGCCAATCCTATTCCCATATTCATTCTTTCCCTTTTTCCATCCCCTCCATTTTCAGATGCCTCCAGCATACACATTGTGGATGCTCAGTGTTAATCTTGGGATTTTCCCTCAACACACATTCACAATAGTTTCCAACTTTCTAATCATTTTGTCAATATCCAAAGAGTTTGTCCCTTCGGGTTATACAACAGGACCAAACCCCTTCATACTTACCACTTTTCATGAGTTATTCCACGAAGTCCCGATCCATGAATCTCTTGACCTCCATCGTGTCTCTTATTGTATAACCTGGTCCACCTAACCCTCGACCTCTTCTTGTCTTACATCGAGTCACCCTCAGTCCTATCATTATCTAACCTTTCCCCTTTCCTTCAAAAAATCAAGGATCATAAGCTCATTGTTTCAAGATTGCACGCCACTGTAAGAAACACACATCTGTTGGTTTGAAAATGTTGACAACGATTTCGGTCAATAGTACTTAGACGAAAAAGCATTTCCAGGCTCCCCCCTCATTTTGAAATTTCTTGTGCAAATTCATACACGCTCCCATTGAGTTACTGCTACACATTCAAAGAAAATGTATTTGAACATCTTTCCACTCAAGAATATTTTAGAAGTTATGATATGCTTAACGAATTAATATGATCGTCGGGTAGTATATTTTATGCTATAGGTTAAGGGTTATTCGAATGGAAGCGAGTTCAATACAAGTTGTTGGCGCATGGTTCTTTCCAAAACTATCATGGTTCTCGACCTATGATTCAAAATGCCTATTATCCCTTTTCCGACGCTCTTAAACCTGTTATAATCTCACTCATAACCTTCATATTTTGCACTCATGGGGTATTCTCATACCCCTCTTTTTATAAGAATAACATTATTATCATGTCTTTGGGTTTGATTTTAGTACTTTTCATGCCATGCCAAAAGCTAAATTCATTATTATACCATATTTCAATGAACTTTTCCACATGATAACTTTGTCACCCAAACAAATGACCGTCACTTTATTCATTTGTGTTACTTTATTTCATATCAAATATTTTCATACTATTATATGGGCCTAATTTAAATATTAAAAAAGGAATTTGCAACACATGGCAGCACTAAAAAGAGCAAGAGAAATGGATACCTTATTCAATAATATATTGGATATGATTATATATTTATTAAAAAAAGGAATCATCTCAATCAAACATTATTTGAGGAGTTCAAATTTTTGCAATAAGCACATATCAAGTCTTCGCCATATTTTCCATGATACTTGTTTTTTTTATACTTGTGTATAACACTCTTCACTATTGCAGTGTTATGAAGCATTGCAAACATTTCTGTGGGAAGAGGCATCGCAATAATTGAAAGGAAAAAATCAAATACAGATTGTTAACGATGGAAAGCATATATCTGCACTATAGACACTAACCAAATGGAATTTTTGTTGAACACACCGCCCACACTAAGAAGGGGAGGGGGGTGAATTAGTGTGTATACTTTTCTAACTTTTCTTATTACAAGTTAGTAGTTAAAACATAATTGAACAGATTAAGAACATTTAAATCATAATCACAATGGACAAGAGATACCAGATGTTTGTATAAGATTTTGTATAATGATATATATGTGTGTGTGTGTGTGTGTGAATATAGTAATATGAATTTTCCCAACAACAACTATTCTGTATCAGCACCAACTGAAGTAAGGAACACCAACTCCTCGGAGAGCACCAACTCTCAAGAGAGCACCAACTCTCAAGCAAGACCCAACTTGCCACAAGACCCAGCTTGCTGATAGAACACACTCTATCCAACTAGAGTTCATATAGTGATTCAAATCTAGTACTAATGATCCATTATTGAATCAACTCTATCTCATGATTAGAGGTATACCATAAACACTCATCACCGCATTTCGTCTTCTCTCTAAAATTTGCACCTTCTTCGCTTTATCTTTCCTCTGATATATTCGCACATTATTCACTTCTACATCTCTCTGATATTCGCATGGGCCTCAGGTCCAGATCCACCTCATTCACTTCACAAGCCACTCTTTCTCCACAAGCACACTTCTTCAAGTGAACCAATCATGGTTGTATTTATACTTGTTTATGCTCAAAATTTGTTTAAGTTATTGAGCCGACTTGTGCAATAAGTTATAACTAACTTGTTCATTTACAATAACTTTTGGGACCACTAGAGATCATCATTTTGGGTCTTCAATGTTACACCTAGCATCCCATTTACTTTCATAAATCGATCACAGGTATGGATCGATTTCCTTCGTCTATTCGTCTCTGTGATTACATAAATCGACGCTTCCTTCAAACCATGTTCGTATGATCATTGGCATAGAACCAAAAGATTATCAATTTAAGTGACTCATTAAATTCTCCCTTTTAAATATCTTTACCATATGACCAATGGCGTTGACTAGACGCTAAGCGAGACAAGCTCTTAAGTGTTTATCGATTCAACGATCACGATTCAATCTCCCGATGATATGGATGATTGTCGGGATTTCTGGTCTTTGTGACTTCCAAACTTTCAAATCTCCTGAATACAATATCGTCTAACAGATCAGACGATTCACATTTATATCACGAAACCAGATCAATGGTTATATTCTATCCTTACATATATCCTTCATTTCTTAATTCGACGACTAGGAATTAATCAAGCAATGAGATGGATGGCCACCATGTACTCCACGACTTCATCTATTATACTTACGCTATCCTTCCACTGTATTTTGATCAATGGTTGAGAGTATACCCGACATCAGATCGACGGTCGAGATCTCCTTCGGGTCTCCAGACTTCATAGATTTCAAATATCAACCCATTCTTTTCTCTGGAGTGATCACCTGCTGAGTAAGTCATAAAACGGTGGAGGCTACTTGTTGTCGGTTAATGATTCTACTTAAACTATCCTTCCACTGTAGTAGATCAATGGATGAGAATGCTCCCGAAGTGATATTCAGATCAGACGTCTTGTGTCCACTTTGGGACTTCGACATTTGGGACTTCAGAACTTTGGGCAAGTGCTGGTGGTAAATATCCCAAAGTAAAACTCCCAGAGTGACGTAACTTACTTAGGTCACTTGATGACATGTCACGATCCAAGTAGCTACCACATGTCACTCAAATTCATGATTTTCACGTACCTGAAATGACGATTCAACTTGACACTTGTCATTGCCTGATTGCGCCACGTGTCCTTGCTGACGTGGATCTCCTCATGTGGTACATGTTCTTCTCCTAGATCTAATGGTTGTCCTAACTCTCGATGTATCTTAAATTGATGACCGAGAGTGACTTCGTACCTTTGTCCTTCAGGACTTCGGGACTTTTGACATTTCTTGGTGGTGAAACTCCCAAAGCAATTCTCTCAGAGTGACGTAACTTTCTTACATCACTTGTTGACATGGAATGAGCCAATATCCTCTTGACACTTGTCATCATCTAATTATGCCATGTGTATTTGTTGATGTGGTTTGTTGACATGGTCTACCACATGTCTTGTCTGACATGGTCTGCTGACGTAGTCTACCAAATGTCCATGCTGACGTGGTCTTCCATGTGTTCTTGCTGACGTGGTCTGCCACGTGTTCTTTCTGATGTGGTCTGCCACATGTCCTTGTAGATGTGGTATTTTGTGTGTCCTTGTTGATGTGGTATGCTGACCAATAACCCTGATCCAACGGTCATCATATGTCCTCCAAATTCGATGGTTCTTATTCATTTTGGATTTTCGGGCTTCGGGTTTTTCAAATCTCAAACTTTCCAGAGCATAACCTCCTCACATCTTTATACCTGAACTAAATGTTGTTCATCGATCATGATCCTAAATCGATGGCTCGATCTGTCTGCAATGAATCTCTTCTATATTATCTTTTCCTTCCACTTAGAATGATCCAATAGTTGACGAAATTTCACATAAATGAGATCTCAGATCTTATCTCGCTTATCCTATCCTTCAACTCGAAAATGATCTGATGACTGATGGGAATTCAGGTTTGATCCAACGATTGGTGGGTATTTAGATAATCAAATTCTCAACCCTTTCAGCTTATCCTGTCCTTCAACTAAAATGTGATCCAACGGTCGTGAAGACACTCGAAGGAGATCCAAGATCACGGATAATTGTGGAACTACAAATTGTGAGTGATTTAACTCATCACCCAAACTCCACAATTGGAAGTTGTGCACTGTTGGTGAGTCAACCACAATCGCCGATCTTTGAAGCTATAAGATTGAATGGTCCTGACTAATTGTGGGATTGGAACTAGCACGATATTTAATTCTCCTTTCAATCTCTGCAATTCATCCCTGTCGTTGATCTGGTGATTGCGCATCCAATGATCATGACTTAATCTGACTTAAACCGATCACTTGTTTCTTCAACCGTAGTCGTCGATATCCAAGTCTATGAGATTTTATGATCTAGGCCAATTGCAGGATTGGAATTAGCGAGTCATTTAATTATCCTTCTGATCTCCATAATTTATCCCTGTTGTTGATCTAGCTTGTAGATCTGATGGTCACGATCCTTCAATGGTCCTCAAGCCCATGGTCACTCATATAACTGATGTCCATTATATTTAGATGATCAACATGGTCAACCTCTTGATCAGACGACTAATGAGGCTTCTCACTCTAATCAGACAACTGCTGAGGCTTCTCACTCTGAGATTACACTTTTTCTTCCGAGCTTTGATCTATGAATTTGCTAACCCTCCTGAGATTTTATCATAGGAACATTGTTGATCCTATAGTGATCAACAATAATCACGAATTGCTTCATATTGTTCGCTTCTTCTGCTAAACGATATACTATGCAATGCACTCTTCCTTCTGTGATTTGATCTTCATTCACTTCTGTACTGTGCTTTCCCTTCTGAGATTTGATCTCCACATACTGTACACTCCTCCTCTTGAGCTTACGTTTTTGATCTTCTGCATACTGTTTGACATCTTCTACTTACTGATATACTGTTGACATCAATAACAATCTCATCTCTGGTAAATCACAATGATAATTCATTATAACAACAAATCATCACAATGACTATTGACATGAATGACAATATTTCCAACAATTTTTCTGCACGTTATATAGAATGTCTTCTTCCATTGAACAAAGCATTTCTCTAGGTCCATGTGGAATATATTTTTAATGTTGAAAATTCCATATGCAATATCATGCCAATATGCGTCAGGTGCAGGGTGGAGAGATAGGGAGGGTCATATAGTGTCATGAGAGAGTGAGGGTCACAGAGCGTCATGAGAGAGTGAGGGGGTATGGAGAGATAAGGAGGAGGGGAAAATTAAGAAAATTTTTAAGTAAGGAGAAGTAGATGGACAAAGGTAGGGGATGGAGAAATAATGGGAAGGAAAAAATTAAGAAAATGACTAAGTAATAAGAAGCGGATGGACGTGTGAGTGAGGTTGATGGATAAACCAATAGAAAAATATAAGTATGGGACTAAGAGGGTATGGGAAGCAAGAGATGGAGAATTTTAAAAAAAATTCTAAGTATGGAGAATAAGAGAGATGGATTGAGAGAGTAAGGAATTTCAAAAATATTATAACTGTGGAATTGAGAATGGAGAAAATAGAGTATGGAGGAGAAAATATTCTAAGTGCGGATGAGTGATATAGTGTAGAGGGGAAAAGTAAAAATAAAACTATGGAAGAATGAAGAGAGGGGGTGCTATAGTGGGAAAATTCCCCTATGGACTACACTAGGGTTCAACATGTAGGCAAAGATAACTGTCTAAAGTCTCATACTTTTTATCAACTACCCCAACTATACCCCACATTCATGCATAAAACACAAAGATAAAAGGATCCGATAACTCTACCTTAAACTCCACATCTAGTGTCAATCCTTTTGCATTCGGTTGTTCCTCAACTGCAAATCTCCTCCCAAGGCCAACCTGCATTCATAAATAGACAAACAAAGTACTACGAAAATGAATCTTATATATGAATTAGTGGGTTAGATGTCATAATAAAACATGAATCAAACATAAAGATTGAACACATCATATGGTGGGACAGAAAACATACTTCTTTTTATTAATCTCACAAAGTCACTTACATTGAGATCGATGATTGCTCCTCGAACCTAGTCCGGGCTCCTCTTCACCAAGCTCCAACTTCTTCCATGTATCCTTCTCCTCTCACAATTCTCTCTAGGGTAATGGAATAGGCTTATGAATGAGGAAAAAGGAAAGAATAAGGAGTTCTGGCTCAAAACTCACAATGTGGTTGCAAATTCTTGAGGCAAGGGGGGAAAGTGAAATGGGCAGAGTTTCACTGTTCTTATGGTTTTTTTTGAATGAGACCCTAAAAACTCCTTTTATATGACAAACGGATGGTTATTCGGTTGGGTGACGGTCTATAGGCAGTGGAACAGTTGGGAAACTACCCAATAGCCCGTAATCTCAATGAATTCCTTGCAACTTTTTAATTTTTGCAAATTTTGTGGGTATAAGCGGGTTGTAATGGTGCATCTAGCATACGTACATGAGATGTAATGGTGAAACATGCATGTGTACATGGGCAGTAGTGGTGCAGGGAGCATACATATTCAAAAATATGGTTTTTAAGAAGAGTTGCTTAGTGATGGCTTGGAAAAAATAGCAAGTAAGATGGCCTGATGCCAGGTATGCATGTATGGTGCAATTTAGGGTTATAACAGATACCCCCTATTGTGTGAGGTCAAAAGAGCATCTTATGGCTGAAATACATTACGAATATTTACCAACATACGAAGCGAGTGAGCCCAGGACTAGAGTTCGGGAGGTGCCATTTGCAAAAAATAACAATTGTCTCATTGAGGCGGGCATACCCATGCTCGGGATGAAATAAATCATGGATGCCAAATAAATACACTGCAGATCCATGCCATATAACTATATAAAGTGTAGCCACAGGCAATACACAATGGATGTACATCTCAAAATCAAAGATATATATGTATAATATCCATCTTCAAGAAGCCAATGACGCCTGATGGCTGGAGATGAGGCCTTCAGAGCTCGAGCAACAACTTCAAGATCTTCAAAACTCGGGTAGGAGTGTAATGTGAGTGTACAAATTCAATACCCATAGGTTTTTGATGGCTCGTTAGGGAACATACAAGAGGATCTCGATGATCAAGCAAAGAACTTCAGTGATTTCGAACAAGGACTTGATTGGACTTTCAGGATGGCCAGGCATGAGGGCAAGAGACAAACTACAAAAGGGATGACTCAGGCTTAGTAAACACTTCCCTTGGACAATAGCACGATAGATGATTAGACTCAGCCAGCATGAAATTGACATAAGTTCACAATGCAGGAGGTAAGGCAAACTGCCCATATGTTTGGAAGAATAACCAAACGGAGGAGGACACAACTCTATGTAGCGAGAAAAAATTCCTAAGGTCATATTAAATCCTGAAGCTTGACAAACAAACGGAAGGATGTGCTTTATCTAAGGGTGACTCATTGTTCTGCCATAAAAGGAAAATGCTTTTCCCATCCTCTTTTTGGGGTATATTTGATTTTTTTGTCTTTTTCAATAATTTTGGAAAGCTTACAAAATAATAAAGAATTCTATGTTACAAAAGAGGAACGAGTGTCGCAAGCATACTAGTTCCAAGTGCAAGGAACACACTAATGCTCAGAGCAAGGAGACATGTGTAGGGAAAGGACACTCGGGAAAATTCCTCCATGGGTGAAGGTGTCAAGATGCAGAGGAAAAGTGCTCAGAGGCTTGCGTATAAGGCATGCTTCAAAGGTTCAGTTGAGAGAAACATGGAGTCGACATTAGGCCAAAAATGTAGGGATGCAAATGCAATTAACAGGACATAATGATAATGCCCTTCAATGTAATTTTAATGATCCCAGAGAAGGTAAGCTCAGTGGTTTTTCATTTTTAGAGAGTCTGAGAAAGCACAAAATAAGACTCCACTGGGGTACCTTTTTCGAAGGTAGTCTAGTCGGTTCGAAAAAGGGATAAAATAGCACCAAAAAGACGTCTATTCAAAACCATTTTAATGATTGTGATAAAGACAATATCACTCGACAATCTTTTCAATTTTAAGGAGTCTGAAAAGAGCTTAATTATGGACTCATTGCCTTTTTCTAGATTTAGTCTCCTTAGCCCGAAAAAGTGAAATTTGTTGAGGAGAATTCTCCAGGAAAGATGAATTTCCCGAGGTGCACCTTTTTCCTCCTTATTCTACAGGCCGAAAAAAGGGGTAAACTCATGCGAGTAGATGTTTTTCTAGACCAATTAACGAGTGTGAAAGAACAAGGTCACTCAACGATCTTTTCAATTTTAAGGAGTTTGAAAAGAGCTTAACTATGGACTCTGTAGGGGGTGTTCTTCTGGACTAGTTTAACGAGTGTGAAGGAACAAGGTCACTCGACAATATTTTCAATTTTAGGGAGTCTGAAAAGAGCTTAACTATGGACTTTGTGGGGGTTCCTTTTTCGTAAATTTAGTCCCTCATGCTCAAAAAAGGGTTAAAATTATACCTGAGAATATTGTTCTAGCGAACCGGAGTTCCTAGAGTATAACTTTGTTCATACAGTTGACCGTTCGGACCGAAAAAGGGGTAAACTACCACCGGACAGACGTGCCTTTGAGTTTTAATTTGGTGAGAATGAAGGGAAACAAGATCGGTCGACAATATTTTCATGTTTATAGAGTCTGAAAAGGGCTTAAAGAAGACTCATTTTGGGAGTCTCGAGGGTGAGCCCAAGATTGATGACATATCAGACATATGAGGTACAAACTCATAATCGGGACATGACTAACAAGTACTCTCGAGCCTAAAGTCATTGAGGACAACATGGACACCAAATGCAAAAGGGATATACCTAGGGCATCCATGTATAGGTAGGCTCTACCACTAAATTACGACACTTATAAAGTAGCAATGATGGTTCCGTGTCGCAATTCGGTGGGATCGATCCTATGGAAAAGTAGAAAAGACAACGAGATGAAAAAAGTGGAGGTGGAATGCTAGCTTAAATGCAAAAAGTTGGAAAAATGACTTTTACCAAAGGACCTTCAAAAGTGACCCATCTCTCAAAAGTTTTCGAAACCAAAAGTAAAGTGTATCGTAACATCCAATGAGAAACTCAAAAACCATGTTAAACGATTTTCAAGCCAGAAAAAACGATGAAAGGGGTCCAAAAAATGACAAAAAGGGCCAAAAAAGTCTATAAATAGAAGCTGACAGCTCATTATCACCATTGCAAATTGAGAATTCACCAAAAATCCAAAAACACCCCTTTGTTAAAGAAGTTGATTCTGGGAGTTTTATAGGATGAAACGAACTTCTGCTTGGACCAAGTAAGTACCAATCAACCACTGTTGCATTTCAATACTTCCTTTTTTCTTTTATTTTGGTTTTTTGGGGGGTGCACACTCCCAAAAAGGGGCGGCCCTGCATGTACACATGCTGTCCAAGGACAACCCACATATGCCCATAGGCAGAAAACAATATTTCCACATGCATATGTGACTATTCCCAATACAACCCATGTACACCCTCAAGAACTTTGAAAAAATTGAAAATACAGGAGTTAACTCCCCTTTGAACTTTTCATTTTGCAGGATGTACGTCCATTGGAGAGAGAGGGAGCACAAGGACATTGATATATTGGTCAATGAGGACCCTGCATCTATGGCCACATTGAGACAATATGGTTTTTGGAATTTCTTCCAGTGTCCATTCATGAGGGCACAACCCAAGTTGTTGAATGCCTTGGTAGACTATTGGCACCCCGACGCTAAGGCATTTATGCTTGAGGGGCAATCAATGACTCCAACGACTGAAGACATTTACTTTCTGACTGGTCTCTCAAGGAGAGGTGAACTAGTCAACTTGCGATATTTTCCCCTCGGGCCTCATAACATGGCCAAGTTGATCAGACTTCATTGCGAGGCCGACACTAAGAAAGTAGGTTCTCAAGGGCCAATAAACAAGATTATCAACCTATCACTGAAAGTGATAGTTTTACTTATTGGGTGGATCAATTGATCCACGACCTTACATCAGGCATCCCGGGCGCATATGAATTGTGTAGTGCAGTGCTTGAATGCATTAATATTTGACTGGAGCATGACCATGCTAGATTGCATGAAGAGACAAATCACCGAGTGTCGTGGGTGGGACAACAAAAAATTTGGATTTGGGACCATTTTGTGCTCATTCTTCTTCTTCAAAAGTACCTAGTCTCAGTCCATGAGAGACAGTGCAAGGGCATGAGGCCTCACTCTTAGTAGTGTGTATATGGGTAGCATTGCTTCCGTGACAGGGGGGAGGAAGGACCATAGAGGCCTTCGACGATAATTTTTTTGACTGGTGGGCACGACAGATTCTGGTGATAGAGGACTACCCCTACGCTGGGATCAACTTTTCTAGGGACCTGGACATGCCCATACCTCCTGGAGCAGAGTGAGGAGAGATAGGTACATTTTTTAATCTTATTTAATTTTTTGTTTCTTTTTATATATATCATTTTTATGGGAATCAAAGTATCTGACAACTATGTATCCGTTTATGTACAGATGTGGGACCAGTGCATCCAATAGACTTCTCAAGGACCAGGTGACATCCTTGACTAGAGGCAGTACCAACCATAACCGCCAGACCAACAACAACAATAGTAGCAGGGGGACCTCCAGCTGGAGAGGCTAAAAGAGTTTTGAGACGGGTGGAGCGGGACCTCACCACGCTCACTCACGTAGTCCCTATGGTAGAGATCAAAGATCTCCCACCATCGATGCAACCTCACGTAGTTGGGGTGCTATAGACCTGGGTCCAACTCTTCTGGCATTTGGAGAACGTCATGGTTCACTATGGTAGGGCCAACAGGCCCCACCCTTAGCTTAATATGGACCACTTACATGCCAAGGACACTTTTTGTATATTTTTGAGGGCATAGGCCCCATGACATGTACTAGATATGTATTTTTTGAGGCGCTTGCGCCCACTTATGTACTCTGAGACTTTTGATATATATATATATATATATATATATATATGTATTTACATATTTTATGTCTTATGGGTTACATTTATTTACAAATTTATTTACATGTGTATGCGTGTGCTTTTTCTTACGTGTGTGCAATATCCCAATCTAATACATGATTAGCTAGAGTATCTGTGATTTGATTCAATCTCCTAGGAACATGGATATATGTAATGTAATCAAAGAATCGTTCTAAGAGACGTACCCTAAGGAACCGTTGGTGTAGAGTCCGATCGTAAATGCGGTAAATCTCATTTAATTGGGACACAACCAACTGTGCATCTAAGTAGACCCGAAGGTGAGAGATACCATGTGACAAAGCGTCACAAAGCAACTCTATTACTGCGATGTACTTGGCAACATTGTTTATGGTGTCACCTAGACATATACCTCCATAAGATAGCAACTGGCCTTGAGGTGTGAAGATCACCCAAGCGGTGGAAGAAAGCCTCCGAGTATGTCGGCTAGCATCGTCCGTGAACCCAACGAACACCTTTGATTCACTTGAAACCTGTCACAGTGAAAAAGATGACATCAAAAACTACACATTCATAAAACAAAAAGACAAAAACTAACTGTATAAGAACTATACATATGTACAAGAAGTCACCCAAGGCGAACCACCTATGAGTAATACTTCTTGAGGTAGAGCCCATTTCTAGGCTCCACCAAAGCTTTCCCTTCAAAGTCAACCAGATGATAAGCGCCCTTCTTTAATACTTCCTTCATAATGAAAGGTCCGAACCACATGGGTTTGAACTTGCCTGCCCCCAGGGGATCCTTATCTTGGTTGTAGACCAGGACAAGGTCTCCTTCGGAGAAAATCTGAGGACAAACGGACCGATCATACTGACACTTGAATTTTTTCTTGTGAGCCTCGTTATCCAAGGCTTTGTCACGATGTTTCTCATCGAATTGCTCGAGATATAATAAGCATTCCTCAAGAGGTGAAGTGTCTGAAAATAACTGTACTGCAATCTTTAGAGATGGGATGTGGCATTCTATAGGCAAGACTGCTTCCAACCTGTAAACGAGTTGAAAAGGTGAGAAATTGGTGGTAGTATTTACAGACATTCAGTAAGCCCACAATGACGAGTACAACATCAAATGCCAATTTGACTTGGCCGAATTGACCGTTCATTGTAGAATGGTCTTGAGATACTTATTCACAACTTCCACCTGACCATTCACTTGTGGGTAGTAAGGTGATGAATATTCTTGCCTCAACCCAAGATTTGATGTTAAATCAGACATCATTTTGTTCTGAAAGTGGCTGCCATGGTTAGTGACAATCTCCTTTGGGATGTTGAACCTTGCTATTATCTGATTGAACAAAAAGAGAGTTGCTATCTCGCCATCATCTTTGAATGTTGGCATAGCTTCGACCCACTTTGTGAAGTAGTCTACTTCTACGATGATATAATGGTGCTCCCTAGCTAAAGGGGGGTGGCATGTAGTATAATCAATCCCCCACTTGGTGAAGGGGCCAACTGTAATGACGAGAAACATAGGAGCGAGGTGTGCCCTCATCTTCTGGGAGAAGATCTGACACAGGTGGCACTTCTTGACCGATTCAACGCAATATTTGATCAATGTCGGCCAAAAGTAACCAACTTGTAGAATATTTTGGGTTGTTTCCAACCCAGAAAAATGACCACCACATGCTCTAGTGTGGCATTCGTTAAGAATGAGTTCTTCTTCTTCACGAGTAAGACACTGACGAAGGATGCAATCTACACCTCGATGATACAAAGTGTCATCAAGAATGAGATAGTTTTTTTCCTTATGGAATATACGTCGATGCTCATAGTGAGAAGCAGAGGTGGGGCACTTCAAAGCCTAGATATAGACTAGTATATCTCCATACCAGGGGTCCAAAGATGAAATCAGAAAAATATCTCCTTTAATTGGTGATTCTTCGGGCGTAACATCACCCGATTCGACTGGAAGTTCCGAGATAAGTTCCATGAAGACCAACGACTTTTTAGATTTCACAGAAAAAAAATACAAAGTCACATTCCTAGAGAATAACAATCCATTTTCTGATCTTTTCGTCGATTACACGTCGTGTCAACACGTATTGGAATGGATTCACAATGACAATGACGGTAGTCTTGCGAAACAAGATATAATGACGGAACTGCTTCCAACACAAGCTTTTCAACATGGGAGTATTTGAGTTCTGGTCCAACCAGGCCTCAACTTAGGTAATAAATGACATATTATTCAAGAATATCATCCTCTTGAACCAAGACCATACCGATGGTTGACTCTTCCGTGACCAAATACAATAAGAAATCTTTATTATAATTGGGTGGCCGAAGTATAGTGGCATACATGAGGACACATTTCAATGCTTCGAAAGAGCATTGAGCGGCTTCGTCCCAATGGAAAGGGACATCCTTCTTCAGTAAACACATAAAACCTTTAGTGATCTTGGCATAGTTTGTTATAAAACACCGAAGAAAATTGGCTTTTCCCTGTAAACTTTGAAGCTGAGGGACTGTGCACGAGGGAGGCAATTGAAATATCGCCTCAACCTTTAGAGGATCGATCATGATCCCTGTTGTCAAAACTATAAAACCTAAAAGGAGACCTGACGTCACATAGAAACTACATTTGTTAGGATTCAAGCGAATCTGATAGTAGCGACATCGCTCAAAGATAAGTCAGAGGTGAGTGGGATGATCAGATCTCTTACGAGATCATGATTCTAAATCATCGAGATAAGCCTCAGATATGTGTTTGAGATCATGGAATGAAAAATGCATGGCTCATTGAAAAGTGGCTCCAACATTCTTCAGGCTAAAAGGCATCTTTCAATAAGCAAATGTACCCCATGGAAATATAAAAGATGTTTTATGTTGGTCTTCGGGCTTAATCTGTATCTGATTGTATCCCGAAAAACCATCCATGAAATAAAAGACCTCACAACCTGCGCATTCATCGAAGATATAGTCAATGAATGGGGTGGGGAAATTATCCTTTGGAAAAGCCTTGTTCAAATCAAGAAAGTATGTACATACGCGAATCGTTCTCTGTTTTTTATTGACCAGAATAGGATTTGACACCCATTGAGTCAACTAGACGGGGTAGATGAAACCAAATTTGAGTAGTTTATCTACTTCAGCCTTAATAGTTGAATCTTCTGCTAGACCGGCTTGGTGTCAGGTAAGTCGTTATTTCATGTTCGATGATTCTTGGATCTATGCCTGACATTTCCTCTTAAGACCAGGAAAAAGCATCATGGAATTATTTAAATAAATTAGTATAGATTCGAATCTCCTCGGGGGAGCAGTCCGCTCCAACGAAGACATTCTCCACAATGCCAGGGGTTCTATAGATATCAATAGGTATCATTTTAGTGATGGTTTCCATATTACCCTCGACATAAATTGTGTGCGTAGCTAGAGGATTAATAGAACAAGACCTATCTTCGTCATAGTTAAAACAAATTTTCTTGCCTCTATTCTTCCTAACTCTGGGAGAAAATAAGATCTGTAATGGAGATCGTCCCAGGGTCTGTCTGGACCAGTCAATGCCTCTATAATCACCTCGTCATAGGGCAAGACCAAGTATAAGGAATCAATAGTGGCGGGGAAACCTTGAGCCCAAATAGGCTCGAGAACTGGATCTAACTCCTGTGCAGGAGTCGGATCAGGGTTGGTGGAAGCTTGCTGGACTATAGAGTACACAACCTCTGCCATGGATAAGGGCATGGAAATGCCATGGTACCCTATCCCTTCCTTGTGGCTGATGGGGAAGGAAGACTCCATGGATCGTTAAATTAATTCATGCGAAATGATGACACTTGAAAGATTTCAGCCTTGGGCTGGTTGAGGATAGATGATATGAACTTGACATCGTCGGATGAAGGCGGGTAATCAAAAGTACCCATCAAAGGTGGACACAAACCAACCCCTATATTGACAACATTGGGATGTGGATTACCAATCATAGGGACCGTGGATGCCCCTGATGAAGGGTCAAGATGGGAGAAGGGCAACTGATCAATGGACACGATCCATGCCTCGTGTGGAAAAGACAAGACCTAGAACACTGTAGTGACCACTGCATGCATAACACAGGTCCAACTCCTTCCTAACAAGAGATTGTAGTTGAGAGGTGCATCGACCACTTCAACTTCGACACACACGGTCTTTCCTCCTAATTGCATGGTGAAAGAAGGAATGATTCCATGTGGTCTGAACGAATGACCATCAAAAGTGGTAAGAAGAGTAGGTGACAGAGACAAAATGGGTTGGCCAATGGCCTTCCAACACGCCAACAACATCACGCATGTCGATGCATCCTCATCAACCATTGTATGAAAAATATTCCAGGTAAAAGTTTTCATGGTATATTCCACTACTATCTGAAACACAATGTGGTATGGGAGATGAGGCTTCAAGTTGGTCTTATCAAGCATGATCATTCCCGGATTACAAGTCTCGATAGATCCTAAGGTAGCTAACAGAGCCTTTCTCTGAGAAGGGTAGCTCTGGAGGACTTCCAAAGCAGACATCGCGTAAGGGGTTTGTGACAAATCCTCCACCACAGAGTAGTTATGGGCGGCCCTCATGTTTAGATTGTGGGAAGCTTTATTGAGCTCCCCTTTCAGGATGCATGTCATTGTTTTGCCCAACGTGTTCTCGATATGGATAGGAACATATGGGTTTTCAGCTTCTTTACCCTTCTCAGAAGTGTTTGGCATTCTGTAATCGTGTGTCCTATTTGCTATGTGAGTCTCACCTTTCAACATATAAACATTCGAGGTAGAGGGATTATTAGATGACGAAGGGGTTCCTTGATTGCCCCCATCCACATTTGTAGAGGCTTGAGTTAAATTTTTCCCATGAGGAAATGGGTTTGTTAACACTGTAGGCTACTGTTGCGCCAATGAATTTTGGGCCTCCGCGAGTCGAGGGCATAGGTGAGTCAGCTAGTCTTTTGTGCAAAGGTTACACTAATACTTTGACATTATTTTCTCTGTGTTTCCCCTGACAACATTTTTGGTGGGTTTCTTATCCCCCCTACCCTTCTTTCGTTGTTTCTTTTTTCCGTCATCCTGTTGGTTGACTTTTGGGTTTGTCAATTGCACACTGTGTACATCCGACATTTGAGTAGGGGGAGCAGTCGAACTAGAAGTTTGGATGGTCGTTTTCTATTGTATTGACAATTGTTGCAATTGATTTGACATATGATTAGTGGGAATCGCTTGTGCTAAACCAACAATACCATCGACATGTGGTCTAGATTTGTGTCTGGTCTCATCAAGGATAGACCATGCCACATCTGGCAACACTTCGTAGAGTAAACCAGCCTGAGAGTATATTAGTTCAAGCTGTTGAGCTCTCATTATTGCCTCTTCCTCGAAAAAGATTCCTGACGTTGTGACATCCTTGGATAATTGAGGGACCAAAGACTTAATGAACCACTCTAGCAGGAAATCTGGTGGGATTGGTACCTTTATCAAACTCTTCCTACGCCTCCATTCTCAGATGTGATCTGAGACATGGTCAGCCTTTGTTTGCTCAAATTTGGCCAACAATTCGGTGACAACATCGTATCTCACAGGTAATTGAAAATGGTTCAGAAAAACCATGGCCAATTCGCCAAAAGTAGAGTATCTTGAGCGGTCGAGATCAATGTACCATTTCATGGAAATCTCGATAAGAGTGCATTGAAACATATGAAACTGGATGGATTCATCTTTCAACGAGTTGTAAGAGAACCATAGGTGAAAGGTAGTCACATGATCGCCTAGATCTTCATTAGGCTTACCTTATAACTTTGGAATGTCTGAGGGAAACTTTGTCAACATGGGAGGCCAATGTGGATCGTGACAGATTGGGTCATTTAATAACCTTGTCAAGTCTGGAAAATATAGAGTTTCCAGAAATGGTAGTTTGGGTTGTTGACTATGTACATGGAAAAAGGAGCCTTGATTTTGGTTGGCACCAGGTTACCAGGAAAAGTTAGGCTGCTGATCAGGGTTCTGGTAAAAACCATGGTCGTGGTCAACGTATAGATATTGTTCTTGTTGAGATGTCATTAGATGACTCCCTTAATTGGACATTGAGGGATGAGAAGGGATTGCTCCCGATGTTGTGTTCCAAAGATTCTAGAAAGGGTTGCCCCCTATCGATTCGACGGGCATAGGTACAGAGCCTTACTTGGGGTTCCATTGACCATGGAAGGGGTTGCCCCCGGTTGACATCCTAGACAAGGGGATTGATCCCTACCATGGATTCCTAGGTCCTTGTAAGGTGTTTTTCCCCTGTATAGGAATAATACCCTGCACAGGATTTTGTTTTCCAAAACCAGGGTTTCCCGCGACCAAGATGGCAACTGACAAGAATGCGTTGTTAACAAATGCGTCGAACAAAGAGAATGGTAAAGAACCCACCTATGTGGTGTTGGAAGAAGGTCCTTGACTACCTTCTCTGGAAAATTTGTAGTTCATGGTTGGCCAGATGGGATGCTGAGAAACACCACCGAGCGAGGGAGATGACAGAGGTATATGGCCCCCACCGTAAGGGAAAGTGTTATAAGGGGCTGAGGTGCCCCCCACGAAACCTTGCAGAGGAGCATTTGAGCTCCCTGTCCCTAAACCCATGGTATGTAGGATGGATTAGGGTAGGACCAAGTTTGTATCGAAGTTGGGCATCCCGTATGAAAATAGAGGGCTTGTCTCACTCTGTGTGAATGGAGTGGTGATCGCCACCATAGATGTAATCAGACCACTACCCGAGGTAGAGGCGATTGAGACCATAGTGGTCTAGACTTGAGAGGGTGAGTTAGGAGGTGGAACACCTCCTATGGTGACTGTCATTGAGAGAGTATGAGGAATCCCAGACAAAGTATCAACGTTTGCTTCCATCACTTCTTGCAAGACTATTTGAATCTCATGATGAGTTATCCTCGGAGGAACAACTTGTACCATGACATGCGTGGACAAGTTAGTGATTGGGGAGTTATACGGATTGAGAGATTTCGCTTCAAGGTCAGAAATGTTAGGATCCTCCGAATTCAAGTGTTCTCTTCTCGGGGATGGCTCGGGCATAGTTTCATGTGGCCCAGTCGCCTCAAATAACCCTTGCTGGTCAATTCTTTGCCTTAGCGGTGGTGGTGGTGGCTCCACTTCAACCGACGACAGGCCTAGAAGCCTTCGCAACCGACAGAGCTCTTGATCTTCCACTGTGTGAGAAAATCAATGACACACTAGGGATTTTTATTAACATTGAAAACCAACACACACTAGAAAAGTTCCTATGAGAGAAAGCAATCAAACCACTAACTAGTTGGAAGAACAGTTACACCAGCCAACACTAGAGAAACTTACCGGTGCAAGTGAAAATCAAATATAGAAGAACCCTTAGGGTATACTCTACAAAGAGTGGGTTGATGTCTTCCCTAGGTACCATGGTATACCCCCGCATTCACTTGTGTAAGTCACTAAAATAAAGGCAACTAGGTTTCCAGCATGCGAACAGTCACCAGGCGAGTATAGTCGACAGTTGGGTGGACCACAATGAGCAGGGTATCAAGCCTGAAACCTATCAAGGGTATCAAAAGAAAGTGTTCTAGAAGATGATTGAGGACCTTGAATGGATTCATGACCCATGAAGCTCTGTGGCAAATTCGACCGACATAATCCCAAGACAAGTCCTCTATATGCGTTCCCCACTATGCTTGGTCTGGCTTTGGAGGGGTTATCTCCGCTACCTTTCCGCACACGACCTTGTGTTTATCCCCTGTGTTAGAGGGGGGTCCTGGATAAATTTCACGTTTACTGGACTTTTGACACTCCCTAGCACAGACTCGTATGTTTGTTTTATAGCCTTGATGAGTTTCCTCTCCAACCTAAATCAAAGCTCTAGCCTAGACTAATTGATGGACCCTACAAACATAAAGTCTAATAAATTTTAATTAAGGGTTAATTTTAAGTGGCTTGTTTAAAGTCAAGGAAACGATAATGAAACTAGTGGCTTGTTTTAAGATATGAAAGAGAAGAGAATTAAATGAAACTGAAAGCAAAAAACTACTTCTTTTTGACAAATAAAGATTTGCAAATTTAAACTCTTTAACCAAATTTTCAAACTAACTTTTTTTTTTTCTAAGATTTATTTTAAAAGAAACACCCAAAACAAGTTTTCTCTCGACTACAAGCTACTTAGTGTTCTAAGGATTCAGTAAAGAACTTAAGAAAACACTATTTTTCCTGACAAGTTAAGCAACTAACCTAACTACTTAACCAAATAAAGAAATGTTTTTTTTTTTTTTTTTTATGCTTCAAAATAAGAAACTCGAAATAACTTCTTTTTCTTTTCTTCTAAAGCAAGTAAAAGGGAAAAAGTGAAGACAATATGAGACCAAAAACTGACTTCTGGTCTACTACGGATCGCAGGGAGTCACTGACGATACTAAACAAGCTGATCAGAAAAGACTCACAAACTCGTCTCAAACCCTTACAAATAAAAGACAAGAAATCTTTAAATGAAAAAGCTAACTGACATCAAACCCAGTCTAAAGACTGGAACAACAGAGACCATGACTAGATCAAGAAAACCCCTAAGAAGTATGACTTCAATCAAGGAAGAGGTTGATTGCCTCTTCTTGAAAAAATACTTTCTTGATACAGGAACGCTATTGTCACTTAAGCAGCCTGCGTATGTACGTGGGCTGTCTAAAGGTAGGGCGCGTATGTACGCGTGCAGACCCACTGCAGGTCGCGTACACCTCTGTAACTTCTCAAAACAAAAATTAACAATCAAATATGACAAGGCAGGGAGTACTGGTATGGCAGACCAGAATCCCTCAAAGACTCAGAAACTTACAGAAAACTCAAAAAAGGTAATCAAACCAATTAAAACACCCAAAAACTATCCCCTAAAAACCCTAGAGGCTTCCTTCGTATGGTCGCCAATTATGCTATAGTGGGAAAACCCCCCTATGGACTACACTAGGGTTCAACATGTAGGCATAGCTAACCATCTAAAGTCTCCTACTTTTTATCAACTACCCCGACTATACCCCACATTCATGCATAAAACACAAAGATAAAAGGATCCGGTAACTCTACCTTAAATTCCGCGTCCGGTGTCGATCCTTTTGCATTCAATTGTTCCTCGACTGCAAATCTCCTCCCAAGTATGACCTGCATTCATAAAAATACAAACAAAGAACTACGAACATGCATATTATATATGAATTAGTGGGTTATATGTCATAATAAAACATGAATCAAACATAAATATTACATCATATGCTGGGACAGAAAAAATACTTCTTTTTATTAATATCACAAAGTCAATTACAATGAGATCGGTGACTGCTCCTTGAACCTAGTCCGATCTCCTCTTCACCAAGCTCCAACTACTTCCACGTATCCTTCTCCTCTCTCAATTCTCACTAGGGAAATGGCATAGGCTTATGAATGAGGAAAAAGGCAAGAATAGGGAATTCTAGCTCAAAACTCACAATGTGGCTGCAAATTCTTGGGGCAAGGGGGGAAAGTGAAATGGGCAGAGTTTCACTGTTCTTATGTTTTTTTTGGAATGAGACCCCAACACCTCCTTTTATATGACAAAAGGATGGTTATTCGGTTGGGTGATGGGCTATAGGTGGTGGAACAATTGGAAAACTGTCCAATAGCCTGTAATCTCAACAAATTCCTTGCAGCTTTTTAATTTTTGCAACTTTTGTGGGTATACACGGGATATAATGGTGCATCTAGCATATGTAATCGAGCTGTAATGGTGCATCAGGCATGTGTACATGGGCAATAGTGGTGCAGGGCGTGTAAATCTTCAAAAATATGGGTTTTAAGAAGAGCTTCTCAGTGATGGCTTGGCAAAAATAGCAAGTAAGATGGCCTAATGCTAGGTATGCATGTATGGTGCAATTTAGGGTTATAACAGGGGGATATGAGGGGGATGTGGAGTATTTTAGTTTGAAGAATATGAAAATGTTTCCAAGAAATTTGAATAAGGTTCTAAGAATTGAGCGTGGTTCTAAGATTTCAAAGAACATGAATGTGTTTCCAAGAAAAATTAGCTTTGTTGCACATGGAAGAAGCGCTTTTGGGAGGTTATACACAAACCTGGATATCTTGAGAATATAAAATCAAATTTTAATCCATGAAAAGCGTGACAAAGCTGAGACTGAGGGCTACACCGTGAGATTATGATCGTTCAAAATTTCCTTCTTCTGATACCATTTTTTTATTATTATTCCAAGAGCAGGAAATTGAGGTGACTAATTTTTTTATCAACAACTGGCTCCAATTGTAGGACAGTGAACCCCTATGGGTTGTTGAGAACACCAAAATATGAAGCCCAAATTCTTTATCCACCAGGATCTGGATTCATCTTGAAAGAAAATTCTTGTAATTCCTCCTACATGGAATCATCTTCAAACATTTCCTCTATCTAGTGAATTCTTTATTATGAAAAAATTTGACTGAAGAAGAAAACTATGTACAAAGAAGATCTACCCACCCTATCCTACTTGGAGGAAAGGGACACTTTTAGGTGTAGGTAAATTTCCAATGGAGCCATTCAAGCATCTAACTAATCCATGGAATGAACTTCAGAACTTGGGAACATATTGAGGCTTGGACCAAAGAGTTAGGGGAAAGCTCAAAGTGTGCTGGAGGAGAATTGAACCAGTTGTGCTCAAAATTTGATTGCATTCAATTCTTTGAAACCATGTTTCAATGAAATCAATTCTTGGTTGCTCAAGAATGTTGTTTTCTTTTGATGGATGATAAGTATCCAATTCGAAAATACTTTCATATTTCTCCTTATTTCCAACCACATCCAAGATTCTTGGTTCATCAACAATATATTGAAAGGATTCTTACATCATGCAATGAAAATCTTGGCCATTATTATTCTCAAGATTAATTTGTTCCACCAATTCTTCTTGTTGCCAATGTTCTTGTGGCTTTTCATTGTTTGTTACGATATTTTCCACATGATCATATTCAATGAAATATTCTGGTGCATTTGGTGGAGGCTCCTCAATTTCATTCTCAAATTTCTTGCTTGAAAAATCTTCATATGGAGTATATGAAAAGATGGAATTTTCATTTATTTGTGTCCATATGAGAGAGGGTGGGTGGGAAAACGTTTCATCAAATGAAGTTTCCAACACATCCAAACTTGTAATGGTATTGAGAAGAAATGAGTTGTACCATTCAAGAGCATCCCCTAACAGATTTTGTAAAAATAATCGACATGTAACATTGTATTTATCAAGACTGAAAACATCACATGGACTTTCAAATCTAAACAAGTTCTTCTCTGTATCTTCTGAATTATTCCCAAAGAATGTGTAAAATTTTTCAATAGGAATATGAAGCATCTGCAAATCTATTTCTGGCATATTTAAAAGGCTTCTATTAAATTGCCTCCTGCTTTGGGCACCTCTTCCTTTTGTTGCATATTGCAAAGCCATTGATGGGCTTGGTGGAGAAGGTAAAGGAACATCATGATAGGAAACAATTTTTTCATAGGAGTCATAATATATATATTCTTGATATTCTTGAATCTTTCCAATGGAATTGCCAGGGCTTTTAAGAGTTCTTTCAATGGAATCACCAGGGAGTTCATCCTCCCGAATCTTTAGTGGTTCTTGGATATTTTTGAGGTCATTCAAATATCTGTCAATAATCCTTTTATAAACCCCATGCATCTAGAAAAAGAAGCAATATTTTTGAATATTCTTTCTGAATCTTTGAACCATGGAGACTCTAGTCCTTCAATCAGATTTGAAACAATGCCTCAAATATCTTGAAAATAAATTGTTCTCGAGTATGGTCATAAAAAATGTTGATGTTTAGATTGGTTAAGATCCAAACATAAACCTCACGAGGATATGGATCCACCTACATTTTTATAGAGTTGGTACTCCTCTTTGGATGAAAGATATATCTTGATTTCTCTTGGATTTGGGAGAATGCTAGACAACAAACCCCAAGTCTTTATTGCTTTAGTTTATATGTAGAATAGTTCTTCATAACCAGATTTGTTTTTTATGTACAAAAAGCAACTTCTTAACAATAAAAATATTGAAGAAAGGCTTTGATATCAAAATAAATGTATGCTCAACATCATTTATATAACCCTCTAAATCACATGCAAGTAGAGGATACATCCATATCTTCTCACAAGAAAAATGAGGAAATAGTTTTGATCATTTCAAAGAACTTTAAATGAGTTTTGCATTTATAAATAGAAACAATTTGATGGGAATACTTAAAAAATATCATGCTAATAGATACCAAGATCTGAGAAATAATTAAATTAATATCCCGAGGTAGTCCATTGTGGAGTTTTATTCATAAAAGATATTCAACAATACAAAACATCTCAACAAACCAATTGACTAGTTCTTTAGAAACGAAGCTTGATAAACTGAAGGACTAAATATCAAGGAATCCAATAGACAATCCTGGCTTACATTTGGTAGTCACATATATGGCTATAAATACTCATGTTGGCATAGGGGTAGACCCAGGGTTTATCTCTAACAATGCACCATCAAGCCCTAACTACTAGCCCTTTCGGCAACACCTGTGAAGCAGATGCAGTCTCACCCGAAGTAGCAATAGGGGGTTGCAATACACATGTGTCTACAACCAAAGGAAATGCAAGTGGATCCAAGGAAACAACACACAACAACCTAGTTATTTTTTATCTCCTCTAAGTCTATTGCATGAGC
Organism: Picea engelmannii; assembly: GCA_009831015.1. Classification (NCBI taxonomy): domain Eukaryota; kingdom Viridiplantae; phylum Streptophyta; class Pinopsida; order Pinales; family Pinaceae; genus Picea; species Picea engelmannii. Next base: position 408,295 of record ML784641.1, on the reverse strand, counting down.
TATATCTCATATCTAACACAATGATGCAATACCAAAATAACAGAAGGAAAAAGAACACAACACCAACCACAGAGACACAAAATATATGTGGTTCACCCTCTCCCTAGGGCTACATCCACAAAACTGCATTTATTGATATTATATGAAAACATACAGTTCTATCTGCACTCTTAACTTGCAAATATCTCTCTCCTTCTCTTCTTCTCTCCCCTCCCTGCGCACCCAGCTACAGGGTTGATCTTTGCACCCAACTTAATAAATTACAATACTAGAGTGCTCTCACAACAATAATCGCTCGATCTCACAATACAAATCTAGCCAATAACAACAATGATCCACCTTGAATGAACCTTTCCTCACTCCTCTAGATCTTTATTTATACATTACAATGATTCTCAGACAACCTTAGGCCGAAACCTAGGTGTCAAAACCCTAAAAGACCAAAACCCTAGATGTCTAAAACCCTAGGTCAACTTGACCAATATTTTTCGGGCTTCGCCATCCTATCTTTCCTTCTTTCCCACAAGGTGCTCCAAAGCATCCATTGGTGGTTTTTTCCACTTGCTGAGTTGTCCATGATCCATCTTCCTTGCTGATCTGTTCTCCTCAATCTTCTCATCCAACGACCTATTTTCCCTTACTTCACTCCTTCTTTTGTGCTCCTTTGGCCACTTCAACCCATTATCAGTCAATGTGCCTTCCACGCAGTTCACACTTTGTCTTTTATTTTCCTTTTTCTTCTCTTTATTTCTTAATCCATACCCAAGGGCCAACATGCCCCCAACACTCACATGTGACTCATCCCGAGGCGCTATAGGTCTGAACCTTCTATTTTTATTCGACTTCAGAATGTGCGTAGTAGCCTGTGATTTCTTCTCTATCCTTCCCCACTGTGTCCAGACTTTCTTTTATGTGTCTGGTACCCAGTTTCAACTGCACCTGGTACCTAGACCCTTCTCCTTCTTCTTTTACTGAGAGCTGTGAGGTAGCTGGTTGTCATAGTACAATTTCAATTGGATCCCATTTACCAAACCTTCTTTCCATTCTCCATTCAAAGTCTTCAACTGCGCAACTCATCCTTCTGTAACATAGGCAACCTCATATGGCCCAAGCCAATGTGTCCTAAGCTTCCCTGGATGCTTCATGAACTTGTTGTCGTATAAGTTACTAGATCTCCTTGCATAAAGGATTTCTTCTTGATGTGTCTCTCATGGTAGGCCTCTTCTCTTTATTTCTGTACCTGCTGATGAAATCCTGCAATAAACCTGTCTTCCTCCAGTTCGACCAACTATGTGATCCTATTTTGAATGGTGCCAGTGTCATCCATATCTGTGAATGTTGCAATTCTTAGAATAGGAACCAAATATTCCATAGGTACAACTGCTTCAAGACCATAAACCGACTTAAGGGGAGTATGCATTGTTAGATTCTTGCAAGTAGTTCTATAGGCCCATAACACTGCTGGTACTCTCAAATCCCAATCATCTCTCTTCACACTGCAAATATTCATCAACATTGTCTCCAATATCTTATTGAAGGCTTCAACTATACCATTCACTTGTGGATGGTATGGAATGCTCTTCTGATGATGAACTGCAAATTCCTGAGTCAAGGCTTCAATGGTCTAATTAATAAAATGTGTGCCTTGATCACTCATAAGGATCTTCGGGCATCCAAACATTGTTATGATATCATCAAATATTAACCACACAGCTATAGTCTCACTATAGTCCTTGACTGCTCTTGCTTCTGCCCATCTAGTCAAATATTCTGTCACAATGATTATGTATCTTGCTCCTGCGTGTTTTCCTTGTGGATTTATAGGTCTCACGAAATAAATGGACCATTTCTCAAATGCCTGTAAGGTTAGCTGGGGTGATAAAGGCATCTCATCCCTTCTAGAAGGTTTCCCAACTCTTTGGCATATATCACAGGCTCTGTAGTATTCCTTAGCATCTTTGTGTAAAGTGGGCCACCAGAGGCTAGCTCTAAGAACCTTTTATGTCGTTTCTTTTCCTACATAGTGTCCTCCTGCGATGCCTTCACGTGCTTCTGCCATAATCAGTGGTCTTTCTGCCTCCATAACACATTTTCTTAAGATCTCATCAGGTCCCATCTTATATATTTGTCCAGCTATGAGTGAAAAATCTGTTGGACAACTGAGGGGGGGGGGTGAATCAGTTGTTACTGTGATTAAACAATTATGCTTCTTTTAAAATCTTTACAAGGCACTCAATGATGATCACAATAATGCAGAGAAATAAACAAAGGCACATTCAGCATCAGTCACATATATGAGAAAGACAGAGACAAATAATTCCCGAGGAAACCCATACAGGGTAAAAACCTCTTTTTCTTTATATGATAAGTATTATCTACATTCTTTACATTATCATACATATGAGTGCCAACTCATTGTGAGGCTAAAACCTCTAGTTTTGCAAGTTGCAACTTGCTGAGAGCACCCACTCTCTATTTTCTCTAGCACCCACTAGAAGGAAGCACCAACCCCCTGGTTTCTCTAGCACCAACTAGAAGGAAGCACCAACTCCTTAGTTTCTCTAGCACCAACTAGAAGGAAGCACCAACTCCCTAGTTTCTCCAGCACAAACTAGAAGGAAGCACCAACTCCCTGCGTTCAAGCACCCACTTGAACCTTTGAGGACACTAGTCCTCCCTAGCACCTCCCAACCACCCTGTTATATAAATTCCTTGTTACTAAAACTTATTCCAGTGATATAAAGTTATTCAATGGCTTACTAGCCTTGTTGTTGTTTTGTTACACTACTCTGCTCTATCTGCATCAGTGTCTTCTACATGCCCCTTGCACTTTCTATTCTTCTGCCTTTTATACTCTCTCTACACCATATCCCTTCAATGTGTTAGAAAAACAGGACCGCAGAGCAATAAAATAAAACAAATGCGGAAATAAAACACAGAAGATACACAATACGAGAGAGACACAGATTTACGTGGTTCACCCAGTGTGGGCTACGTCCACTAGAGAAATTGCCAGGTCCTTTATTTATTATTATCCAACAAAATGAAGGGATACAACCTACAACAAAGCCCATTGTAACTTCCTCTTCTTTCTCTCACAATCTCCTCTCTCAGAATACAATACTTTCCCACCTACATAGCTGCAATACATTTCCCTCATAAAAGAGGGTTGCCTTCTAGGGAAAAAAACCCTAACATATTCTCTATCGTTAGATCTGCGACCTTATAATGAACGGTCCCGATTTACAATGAAATTACAGTATACTTTTACAAGGCAATTTTTGCTTCGGGGGCTTCACCCCCGAACCCTTGTTGGGGGCCCGCTTGCCCCTAGACCCCCCAGCCGGGGGGATATGCCCCCCAGACCCCGCAGAGGGGGTACCCCCCCTCTACACTCCCCTGCGTGGAAGAGTGTACATACTTCTGGGGTGTAAATACTTCATGGGGTATAAACACGGCTGAAAGTAAAAGACCTCTAAATCAGGAAGATAATCAGGCTCCACAACCAACAATCTCCCACTTGGAGACCGATCTCAACAACTCCACCGCTGTTGTATATGCTGGACTATGAACCTTCTTGGACCTGGAAAATTTCTCATCTTCATCTTCATTCTTGAAGACCAACTGAAACTGAGAAAGAACTCAGTTTCTCCCTGATTACTCCCTTTGTTAACATGTCTGCAGGATTATGGCTAGTGTGTATCTTTTCCAACTTCAATTGTCCATCTTCTAAGGCAGATCATATGAAGTGGTACCTCAACTATATATTCTTAGTCTTCGAATGGAAGGCTAAGTTCTTTGCAAGGTGAATGGCACTCTGACTATCACAGTACAACCTGCTGTTCTCCTGCTTCTTTCCCAATTCCTCCATAAACCTTTGTAACCAAATCATCTCTTTACTAGCCTCTATAGCAACAACATACTCTGCCTCTGTTGTTGAAAGTGCAACAACCTCTTGCAGTTTCGAAATCCAACTTACTGTTGTTCCACCTATAGTAAAAACATACCCTATGGTGCTCCTCCTGCTGTCTTTATCACCTGCCATATATGAATCAACATATCCCTGTAGAAAAGTGTCTGAACCTCCAAAACACAATGCATGTGTAGTAGTACCTCTCAAATACC
>ML784641.1:382056-394039 GCA_009831015.1 Picea engelmannii | reverse complement strand
TTGTGTGATTTTCAAAACCACCAAAACATTCATCTTGAGAGGAATTAGAAGATAAACTAACATTGCATACCTTATGTTCATGCATATACTTGGTAAGGGTTTCCTTTGCCTCATGGAGTTGAATCTCCATCTCATGCAACCTTTCAAGAAGCTGGTCTTTCTCCTGCTTCATGGACATCAACTGCTCTTCAAGGGCAATGCTCTTATTTCTATCTTCACACATCTCTTTCATCAAATCTCTCATAGTTAGAATCTCTTCTTTGTCAAAGAATTTAGATAATGAAAATGTATTAGAACTATCAATGCTTGAAGCTTCCTCCATCCTTGGAAGATATCCAACTTCAACACAAAACTTGCACAAAAACCAATAGCTAAATCTCAAGCTATCAATGGAAAACACATGAGCAAAACAAACTATGCTCTGATACCACTTGATCTGAAAATAGAAGGATGACTTGTTATGCTATGCAAGCACCCTCTACTTCATTAAAAATAAACTTTACAGGACCTTGCTTCATGTGTATAAATATGCAAGAACAAAATTATGTGCCAAGTTTATGAATCTTCTTTTGAATGTTTATGTGTGAGGAATTTTTCTTTTAGATGGTTAAATATGTACTTTAAATAAATACACAACAACACAACTTACAGAAAATAAACCATCAAACTCACAACAAGAACAACATGATAAAGGAGTTCACCCCCCTCCGGGCTACATCTCCTTGAGCCTCCATCAATGGACTTGGCTCTCTGGGATTAATTTGTCAGAATTTATTTTACAATCTGCTGCTCAAATCCAATGGAAAAAAATACTGCACCATTGATATCAGAACACATAAAAACCCCAAAAATGACTAATAGAACTCTGAAAACGGATCATGGCTCATCCGGGCATGACCTCTTCTACATGTGGCCATAAGCTTCCCTGAGATTCTCTTTGTAAAAACACCTATAAAAGTCCTCAAAAGCCTCTGAAACCTGTCCCAATGTGTTCAGAGCATATCAATTATCCAAAAATGATCATTCAATCACAGAAAACAAACATAGGCTCACCAAACCATGTCCTCGATCAATGAGGGCTTAAAGCTCCTTGGAGCTTCCTGAAACTTCAATGGTGAAAAACCTATAGAAGAAGTCTTCAAATGGCATTGATAATAGTGCCAATGGATCCAGGACGTCCAAAAACCCCTATCTGGGATTTTACGACACCTCAATCGGCCAAAAGATGAAGAAGTTAGGCCTCCTCCATTTTCCTCCTTCAACCTTGCTGAAACTGGCTCGCCAAAATGCACCCTGTGTGCTTGAACCAAGAACACGCTCCAAATCCGTGTTTAAACCTTGAAAACGTGTGCAACCGAATAACTGTGCAAACTGTAGGATAGTTAGGGTGCCTCCATCCCCTAATCGCCTAGCACTCGGGCACATGAAGGTCCACAAGACCTCGGGCTAGTGTAAAAAGGGCTAACCGTTCAACGAGCCAATAATAAAGCGCCAAATGGCAGGTGCATGAGCTATCCGTTGAAACCGTTTAAACCATTTTGAAACCACCCCCGCGCTTCGATTGTGGTCACATGGAATAACACTTAGGACCACGGACCACATTTTTAAACCCCGCGCACGCCATTGGTGGTTATGGGCATATGTGAAATAAATGTGACCGGGGGCTAAACATTGGATAACCCAAAACCCGTGTGCAAATATAACAAGTGGTCACATGTTTTTAAAACATATAAAACCATTTTCATAACCCAATTCCGTGCGCACTTTACACTATGGTCATATACATAAACAAGGAAACCGCGGGCTGGGGCTAAGCCCCAGCCCGACCCCCGCGCCGAAATAACACAATACAAACATATATATATATGAAATCATATGGTTGATAAGAACCATAGTATGGCGCATTGGTTGGTCGAACTGTGTTAAGGCTTAGCCGGTGGGGAAGGTCCAGGGGTCGAACCCCACAGACTCCAAATAAAATTTTACATAACAAACCATTAGCCAATAAAGGGGTGCCACGTGGTAGCCCATGACTGGGCCACGTGGCACCATGCCATTTATCCAATAATTGCCACGTGCCAAAACTTGATTCGCCCAACTGTCAACCAACCAAAAACTGCCACGTCACATATGCCATGTCAGCAGGTACGGCCAAGCCACATCAGCGTACGGTCTCTGCCACGTCAACATCCGTACGAACTGTACGGACTACACAGTCAGCATCCTTTTTTTGCCTGTTTGACTTTCCAAACAGATCGCGATATCTCTCGCTCCCGACGTCCGTTTGAGACGAAACGAATTGAGTTAGGTTCGTGACGACGAGGGCTATGTTCAAATATGATTTGAGGCAATTCCAAGAATATTTATTTTTGAGCTAAAATTTGACCCCTGGTCCAGATTTTGATCACTACTGAATGCCTTGATTGATTACTGGCATCTTGATGTAGAGGCCTTTATGCTAGAGGGGAAATCATTGGTGCCCACCACCGAGGACATTTACTTTCTTACTGGCCTCTCAAGGAGAGGGGAACCAGTCAACTTCCAGACTTTTCCTGTGGGGCCGAGCAAGATCTCGGAGTTGATAGCTGAGTACTGTGAGGCTGGGACTGAATGTATGGGTTCCTAGGTACCCATTAGCAAGATTACCAACTTAGCACTACAGACTATCTTGTTACTTATTGGGCAGATTACCGGCTCAACAACTGTGCATCAGGCTTCGCACGCACAGATGAACTATGCTATCTAGTGCATGAATGCACAATTTTTTTATTGGAGTACCACACTGCTAGAGTGTATGAAGAGGCAATTGACAGATTGTCGACAACGGACATAGAGTAACTTTGGATTTAGGACTATCTTGTGTTTGTTCTTTTTTGAGAGAGTTCCGTGTTTTAGTCTTCGGGTTGTAGTACGAGGACATCTAGCCTCTTTCCCTGCAGTGTGTAGATGGGCAGTGTTATTGCCACGACAGGGTGGTGGAAGGACCGTTGAGGCCTTTAACGATGACTTCTTTGCTTGGATGTCACGACAGATCCCTGCTATCGAGGACTACCCGTATGCAGGGATAGACTTCTCTAGAGATCCAGAGATACCCGTGCCTCCTGGTGAGGAGTGAGGGGAGATGGGTAAGTCACCACCTTTGTATTTTTTTTTTGTTTGCATATGTAATTTTTATGTCTTTTTGTTATATATATCATTTTTATATTTTTTGTGTCCTATGGATTCTGTATGCAAAAATGTATTTACATGTTTATGTCCATGTTCTTTTATATGTGGGCAAGATGCCAATCTAAAATTTGATTAGCTAGATTATCTGTGATTTGGTTTAATCTCCTAGGAACATGAAAATATGTAATATAATCAAAGTTGCGTTCTAAGAGACGTACCCTAAGGAATCATCGGTGTAAAGTTGGATCATGAACCCGGTATATTCTGTTTAGCTGCAACAAAACTAGTTGAGCATCGAGATAGACTTGGAGATGAGATATACCCAATGACAAGGCGTCATGAAGCAACTCAATAACTGCACTATACTCAACGACATTATTTGTGGTGTCACCTAAGGATATACCTCCGGAAGATAACAACTGATCCTGTGGTGTAAAGATTACCCAAGCTGCGGAGGCAAGCCTCCACGTGTGTCGACTAGCACCGTCTGCATACCCAACGAACACCTCAGACTCACTTGACATCTGCCATATTGACGGAAGATAACATCAATGACACATCCATAACACTTTTAAAAGAAACGTAAAAGAGTAATAGTACAAAGACTATACATATGTTACAAAAATTTACCCACATTGACCTTTCTATGAGTAATACTTCTTGAGGTAGAGTCCATTTCTAGGCTCCGCCAATGCATTCCCTTCAAAATAAACCAAACGATAAGCACCCTTTTTTAATACCTCCTTTATAATGAAGGGTCCGAACCACATGGGTTTAAACTTTCCTGCCCCCAGGGGGTCCTTGTCTTGGTCATAGACCAGGACAAGGTCTCCTTTAGAGAAAATCCGAGGACGAACAGACCTATCATATTGACACTTGACCTTATGTTTGTGAGCCTCGTTGGCCAGGGCCGCATCGCGACGCTGCTCATCCAGTGCTCAAGGTATACTAACCGTTCTTCAAGTGGAGAAGTGTCTAGCAATAACTATACTGCCAATTTCAGAGAGGGGATTTGACATTCGATGGGCAAGACTGCCTCCAGCCCGTAAATGAGTTGGAAAGGTGAGAAACCGGTTGCAGTCTTAACAGATGTTTGGTAATCCCATAATGTCGAGTATAACATCAAATGCCAATTTGACTTGGCTGAATTGATAGTGCGCTGTAGAATCATCTTAAGAGTTTTGTTTACATCTTCCACCTACCCATTGGCTTGGGGATAATAAGGTGATGAATGTTCCTGCTGTAACCCAAGATTTGATGTTAATTCGGTCATCATTTGGTTTTGAAAGTGACTTCCATGGTCAGTGACAATCTCTCTCGGGACGCTGAACCTCGCTATGATTTGATTGAATAAGAAGAGAGCTGCAGTCTCTCCATCATCTTTAAATGTTGACATAGCCTCGACCCACTTAGTGAAGTAGTCAACAACTACGATGATATAGCGGTGCCCCCTTGCTAACGGGGGGTTTCTTGTAGTGTAATCAATCCCCCACTTAGTGAAGGGACCAACTGTGATGATAGGAAACATAGGAGTGGGATGTGCCCTCATCTTCCGAGAAAAGATTTGGCACGGATGGCACTTCTTGACTGATTCAATACAATCTTTGATAAGTGTGGGATAGAAGTAACCTGCTCATAAAATCTTTTGGGCTGTGGCCAACCCAGATAAATGACCACCACACACTCCATTATGGAAATCGTTGAGCACTATGATGGCCTCCTCATGAGTGAGACATCGACGCAAGATGCAGACTACACCTCTCCGATACAATGTATCATTGAGTATGAGATAATTCTTAGCCTAATGGTGTATCTGCCAACGCTCGTCATGAGAAGCAGAGATGGGGCACTTCAAAGTCTAGAGATAGATAAGTATATCTCCGTACCAGGGGTATGAAGATTCAATCATAAACATATCCCCCCGGATAGGCTATTCCTCAGTCACAACGTCACCTGACTCAACCAGAAGTTCTGAAATAAGTTCTGCGAAGACCAATGACTTCTTGGACTTTGTTGAAATGAAGTCTAAGTCAAATTATTGGAGGATGAACATCCACCTACTGATTTTTCCACCTATAACTCATCGTGTCAACATGTACTGGAATGGATTCATGACAACAACAACGGTGGTCTTGCAAAACAGAACATAGTGACGGAACCGTTGAATGGCATGAACGGCTACCAGCGCAAGTTTTTCGAGATGGGAATAATTAAGTTTCGGTCCTATGAGGCCTCGGCTCAGGTAATAGAACACGTATTTTGAAAACAAATCATCTTCCTGAACTAAAACCATGCCTATGGTTGACTCTGCGGAAGCCAGATATAATAAGAAATCTTTGTTATAATTAGGTGGCCGTAGCAGAGGTGCTGTTGTGAGGGCATGTCTTAATGCGTTGAAAGAGCATCAAGCAGCTTCGTCCCAGAAAAAGGGAACGTATTTCTTTAGTAAATTCATAAATCCCTTGGTGATTTTGGCATAGTTGACGATGAAGCGTCGTAAGAAGTTCACCTTGCCTTGTAAACTTTGAAGTTGTAAGATTGTGCGTGGGGGGGCCAACTAGATTATTGCCTCCACCTTAAGAGGATCGACCATGATCCCTGTTGTTGACACAATGAAACCTAACAAACATCCTGACGTTACGCAGAAGCTGCACTTGTTTGGATTCAAGCGAATCCTGAAGTAGCGACAACGTTTGAAGATTAGTCTAAGGTGCGTGGGATGATCCTTTTGCTTGCGAGAGCGTGATGCTAAATCATCTAGATAGAACTCGACTATATGTTTGAGGTCATGAAACACAAAAGACATGGCTCACTGGAATGTGGCTCCAACATTTTTAAGGCCAAAAGGCATCTTACGATAGGCGAATGTACCCCACGGAAAAATGAATTCCGTTTTGTGTTGGTCTTCAGGTTTGATTTGGATTTGATTATATCCCGAAAAACCATCCATGAACGAAAAGGCTTCACAACCGACACATTCATCAATGATCTGATCAATGAATGGTGTTGGAAAATTATCTTTGGGACATGCCTTGTTCAAATCATGGAAATCGGTACATACACGAATAGTGCCTTGTTTCTTAATGACCGGCACGGGGTTTGACACCCATTGGGTCAAATGAATCGGATAAATGAAACCTGCCTTTAGCAATTTCTCAACCTCAATCTTGATGGCTGTTGCTTTCTTAGGATTGACCGGACGAAGTTTTTGTCGAACAGGCTTGGCGTCAGGATATATTGTGATTTCATGTTCAACTATTTTCGGATCGATACCTAGCATTTCCTCATAAGACTAGGCAAAAACGTCGCGAAATTCTTTGAAAAGATCCGTGTAAATTTGAATCTCTTCGGGGGAACAATCTGCTCCGACAAAGACATTCTCCATGACACCAGGGTTTCGGGAGATGTTGATGGGTATGGTTTCAGCGATAGTCACCATATTGCTCTCAACATAAATTTCCTGTGTAGCTAAGAGGTTAATAGGACATGGCTGATCTCCCGTCATGGTAATGATGAATTCTCCTTCTTCGATTTGGCTTAAATCGGGGAGAAAGTATGATCTGTGATGAAGATATTCCCAAGGTTTGTTCGGACTAGTCATTGCTTCGATTACTGCTTTGTCAGAAGGCAAGACTAAGTCTAATAAATCAATGTTAGCAAGAGAACCTTGAGCCCAAATAGGCTCTAGAAGTGGATCTAACTCTTGTGCGGGAGTCAGATCAGGGTTAGCTGAAGCTTGCTGGACTAAAGAGTACGCGACTTCAGTGACCGACAAGGGCATGGACATGCCGGAGTGCCCTATCTCATCCATCATGGCTGATGGGGAAGGAATAATCCAAGGATCCTCAAAGTAAGTCGTGCGGAACGACGAAACTTGAAAAATCTCAACCTTATGGTAATTAGATATAAATTTGACATCATTGTGAGGAGGTGGGTAATTGAAGGTACCCATCAAGGATGGGCACAAACCAACTCCTACGTTAATGACACCTGGTTGAGGATTATCAATCATGGGGACTGTGGATTCCCCCAAGGCTGGGTTAGGTCTAGATAAGGACAATTGATCGATGGTCACTATCCAACCCTCATGTGGAAAAAACAAGACTCGAAAAACTGTAGCAACCATAGCTTGCATAGAATAAGTCCAATTCCGTCCTAACAAGAGATTATAGTCGAGGGGAGCATCGACTACCTCTACTTCGACACACACGGTTTTCCCTCCTAACTGCATAGGCAAAGAAGGAACGATGCCATGTGGTCGAAAAGAATGACCGTTGAAAGTAGTGAGGAGAGTAAGTGATGGAGACAAAGCAGGCTGGCCGATGGCCTTCCAACATGCTAACGACATAACGCATGTCGAGGCACCCCTGTCGACCACCGTGCAAAATATATTCCGTATAAAAATTTTCATGGGATGAGCCACTACTATCTGAAACGCTACGTGGTAAGGCAGATGAGGTCTTAAGTCGGTTGTATCTAACATGATGGTACCCGGATTACAAGTCTCAGTAGAGCGCAAAGAAGTTAACAAGGCTTTCCTCTGAGCAGGGAAACTTTGGAGGACCTCCAAAGCAGACATCGCACAAGGGGTTTGTGATAAATCCTCCACCACAGAGTAATTCTGGGCGACCCTTGCATTTGGGTTGTGAGAAGCTTTCTTAATTGCACCCTTTGGAATGCGTGTCATTGTTTCTCCTAACGTCTTCTCGATCTGTAGAGGAAGAGATGGGAGCTCAACTTCTTTACCCTTCTCAGAAGCACTTGGTTTACTATAGTCGTGCACTCTAGTCGTTATGAAAGCATCACCCCTAACCATATATACGTTGGCGGATGAGGGATTGTTTGGAGGAGGGCAGGTTTCTTGGCTGCCCCCTTCGACACTTGTAAAGGCTTGAGTTAAATTTTTCCCATGTTGAAAGGGATTAGTCAACACTGCCTATTGTTGCTGTGTGACAAACTTTTGGGCCACTGCAAGTCAAGGAAAAATATGGGTCGGGTGGTCTTCCGCACACAAGTTGCATGGATACCTCGCCTTCCATTTTTCCGTGGTGTCTCCGCCAACATTATCAGTGGGGTTTTTATCCCCCTTACCCTTCTTTCATTGTTTTTTCTTCCCTTCAGGCTGTTGGGTGGCCTTTGGGTTAGTCGACTGCACGGAGTGTACTTCCGACATTTGGGTAGGAGGAGCAACCAAAGCAGTAGTCTGGCTAGCCGTTGAGTGTTGTATAGGTAACTGTTGCAATTGTTTTATCAATTGCTCAGCGGGCTTGGTTTGTGCTGAACCAACAATACCATCGGCATGTGGTACAGCTCTCTGTCTAGTCTTATCTAGTATCGATCATGGTGCATCCGGCAGGATGTTGTATAATAAACCAGACTGAGAATAGATGAGCTCAAATTGTTGAGCCCTCATGATGGCATCTTCTTCGGAGAAAACTTCGGAAGTTGCAACGTCATTGGATAATTGTGGGACTAGAGACTTAAGGAACCACTCAAGCAGGAATGCTGGTGGGACTTGTACTTTGATTAGAATCTTCCGACGTCTCCACTCTCGGATATGATCAGAGATATGGTCCACTGTTGTTTGTTCAAAATTGGCGAGCAACTCTGTGCCAACGTCGTATCTCACAGGTAACTAGAAATGGTTAAGGAAGGCCATCGCCAGTTTGCCAAAAGAAGAGTATCTTGAGTGACCGAGCTCGATGTACCATTTCGGGGCACTCCCGATAAGAGTGCGTTGAAACAATCACAACTGTACGAAGTCATCTTTCAATGAGTTAGATGAACACCAAAGATGGAAAGTAGTCACATGATCACCTGGATCTTTGTTAGGCTTGGCCTTGAACTTTGGAATGTCTGAAGGCAACTTCATTGGCATAGGAGGCCAACGTGGATCGTGACAAATAGGATCATTTAACAACCTTGTCAAATCTGGCAAGTGTAACGTCGCCAGGAATGGGAATTTGGGTTGCTGCTGATAACCTTGGAAAAAGGGTCCTGGAGTTTGACTGGCACTAGGTTGCCAGGAAAAGTTTGGCTGTTGGCCAGGATTTTGGTAGAAACCATGGCCCTGACTAGCATAAGGATTTTGCATATGTGGAGACATCATTGAATGATTTCCCATAAAGGACATAGGATGTTGGGCATGCATCGTGTTTGAAGGACTTTGGGAAGGATTACCCCATGCCGGTCCTGATGGGAGAGGCATAGTATTCTGTCCGGGGTTTCATTGACTATTGAAAGAATTACCCCAAAACGACATTCCAGAGGAGGGAACGGATCCTTGTCCTAAGTTTCAAGGTCCTGCTATATGTGCCCCCGGCGCAGGAATAGTACCCTGCGCCGGAGTAGACTGTACAAAAATGGGATTTCCCCCAGACGGGAAAGCGGTGGATGAGAAAGGGTTGTTACCAAACATCCTGTTCCAAACAAATGGTGATGAACCTACCGACATACTGTGTGCAGGTGTTCCTTGACTCCCGGCTCCAAATAAACTAGTGTGTGCAGGCTGCCCGACAAACTGCTAATGCAGACCACCAAGCGAAGGGGACGAGGGAGGGATATGACCTCCAACATAAGGAAAAGCGTTAAAATGGATAGGAGTTCCCCCAAGTTGACCTTGCAGAGGAGCGTTAGAGCTCCTTTCCCCCAAACCCAAAGTCTGTAAAGTGGAGTGAGTGAGTGCAGGACTTCTACCTGAACTAGGCATACCGTATGAGAATGGAGGGCCTGTCGCACTAGGTGTGAAGGGGGTTGTGGCCGCCACCATAGACGGGGTCGGTCCACTGTGCGATGTAGTTGTGGCTGAGACCATGGTGGCTCGGACCGACGACGGTAAGTTAGGAGATGATTCTCCTGTGGTAGAAACTGTGGTGGGAATGGAAGAATTCCCAGAAGAAGTAACAACATTTGTTTCCATAGCTGTGTGAGGCACTGATAGGCATTCATAAAATTGGATTGGTACAATAACCTGTGGCCAGGTATTAGTGGTTGGGGTTTCAACTGAGCCAAGAGCGGTGGTTGATTCCTCTGGGAGTTGTTCGGGCACAAAGTTTTGTAACCCGGTTTCTTTGAAAGACCCTTGTTGGTCTAGCTTCCGCCTTAATGGTGGCGGGGGTGGCTCCAGTGTAACCGACGGCAGGCCCAGAAGCCTTCGTGATCGACAGAGCTTGGGATCCTCCACTGTGTTAGAATATCCATGACACGCTAAGGTATTCTACATGTTCAAAAAGTGACACACACTAAAAAGAAGCCCCTAAGAGATAAGACAAGCAATCACTAAACTATTTGGAAGAACAGTTACAACAACCAACACTAGAGCAACTTACCAGTGCAAGTGCAACTCGAACACGGAAGAACCCTCCGGGTATACTCTACAGAGCATGGCCCGATGTCTATCCTAGGTACCGCGGTATACCCCCGCAGTCACCTGTGTATGTCCCTAAAAATATTTCCAACTAGGTTGCCAGCACGCGAACAGTCACCAGGCGGGTACAGTCGAAAGTCGGGTAGACCACAATGAGCAGGGTATCAAGCCTGAAACCTGTCAAGGGTATCGAGAGAAAATGGTCCAGAAGACAACTGAGGACCTCGAACAGATTCGAGACCCACGAAGCCCCGTGGAAAATGCAAACGACAGAATCCCAAAAAAAGCCCTCGATATGTGTTCTCCACTACGATTGGTTCGGCTTTGGAGGGGTTATCTCCGCTACCTTTCCGCACGCTACCTCATGTTTATCCCTTGTTTTAGAGGGGGGTCCCAGATAAATTCCACGAAAATGGACTTAGACACTCCCTATTGCAGACTCCAATGTTTGGTTTTGAATGGCCTTGGAGAGTTTCCTCTCCAACCTAATCCAAGGCCCTAGTCTTGAACTAGTTTGTGAACCCTACAAAAAAAAAGTCTAATAGATTTTAAATTAATGTTTATTTTATGGGTTTTCTGACGTCACAGGGTATGAAGGTGAAACTGATGATGTGTAAAGACGAAAGAAAAAATGAATGAAAAAAGATGGAAACAAAAGACTTTTACTAAATGCAAAATCTTAGCAACTTTTCACAAAGAAATATTTCTTTTCCTTTTCAATTTTTCTAAGATTTTATGTAGCAATCATAAAGAAATTCCGCTCAAGTACGAGCTACTTATTCTCTAAATGCATTGCAAAAACTTACGAAACAAAAGACTTCTCCCTAGATAATGATGCAGAAACACACTCTTCAAACAAAGAAGAAAATGAAAAGAGTTTTTATTTATTTAAGTGCTAATAAAGCAACAAAGGGAAAATACCGACAAGCACAAAACCAAGAAAAACAAATTCTATCTTAAAGAGCAGATCCCAAAGAATCAAAGTAAGGACACACAATGGCAATCAAGAAAACAAAGACTCTTACGCTTGTCTAAAAACCATAAAACAAAATTTTCTTTTTATATTTTCTGTCAACTATCAACTGAGAAAAAGCAGGCTAAGGGTAAGAGGCCCTAACCTACTGACTGTTCAACCCTAGACTCAAACACCTGAGAGGAATACTTCTCATGAAAGGAGATGATGAATTCCCCACCCTGATTAAAAAGTATCCTGACAAGCACGCCACTGTCACTAAAACAGCACGCATGCAAACGCGTGCTGAGCTAAAACAGGAAGCGTGTACACATGGGCTGACCTTGTACATGCAGCATGTATGTATAAATTCTAAGACAAAAATAAAAACAGACAGTCTAGACCAGGAAGAGGCCTCTGGTATTGATAATCAGGGTCCCTTGAAGGCTTGGATGTTTTTTCTAACAGAAAAGAAAAAATAATGCAAGGAATAACAA
>ML784641.1:356968-382009 GCA_009831015.1 Picea engelmannii | reverse complement strand
TAGACAGGATTCCAAAAAACCCCCTGAGAATGTATAATTCTGATAGGGAAGAGGTGGACTGCCTCCAAAGTTCTTTGAACTCCTACATGCTACTGTTATCCCTATAGCTAGCGTTCACACGTGGGCTGTAAGAGGATAGGGTGCGGGTAAATGAGTGTAGGCCTTCTGCAGGCTGAATGTACCTCTGTGTGTCCCAACAACTACCGTCAAGAAAAAGTCAGGGAAAACTGGTATGAAGAACCAGGCTCCCTGCTAGCTCAGACCTAACAGAAAAAGACAGGCAAAGAAAAACAGAACACCTATTCTTTAAACTACCCAAAAACTTTAAAGAAATCCAGAAACCCTAAAGAGTATTATCCCCAGTATGGTCGCCAATTCTGTTGTTGGGAAAAATACCCTACGGACTAGAAAACTAGGGTCAGACTTGCATGCAAATTTTGACTGTAAAGAAATTACTTTTTAACCTACCACCCAAAACTTAAACCCCTCTTTCACAATACATGCATGGAAAGGAACTACTAACCTTGTTACTGGTGTTCGGTGTAGATCTTCCATTGCACTTTGACCACTTGCTTGCGCTGCTCCTTCCAAATATGACCTGCAATCAAGACAAACAACTATGCATGCATGCTACTTCTCTACTCGAGGGTTATAAATTAAGCATAAATTAACCAAACCATAGATAAATCATGCATTGGGATGGGAAAAGTATTCTTTTATTATTTGAAAAATGAATCAACTTACAATCAAAGTCGAGACCGGCCACCGCTCCTTGATCCTGATCCTGGGCTCCTTTTCTTCTGTCCTCCAACTTGTAATGACCCTTTACTTATTAATATGAATAATTTCATAATTAATCCTAAACATTAGCTAAATTATAATTAATTATTATATAACCTTAATAATCAAAAGTGAAAAATATAAAAAGATTAATATAATTTAGCTAATGTTTAGGATTATAATATAACCTTAGTAATTTAGCTAATGTTTAGGATTAATTATGAAATTATTCATATTAATAAGTAAAGGGTCATCACACAACTTCTTTGCGTTAAATATCCTTTGGCATGAGGAAAGGCTAAAGGGTTGGGACAATGGATTGTGTAAATGGGCAGAGTTTCTTTGCTATATTTTTTCCTTCTTCAAATGGTACCCCTACCCCTTCTTTTATAGGCTAGAAGGAGCTAGGGTTTTGGACGAACCCTCGACCATGCATGGCTGGGAGTTTCAGTTGACTGACCCATAGATTTTTGTTCCGTCGACAACTTTCCTTTTTTCATGCTTTGTTAGGTACACGCGGGCTGTAGTGAGCCAGCCAGTGTGCACACACATGTAGTAATGGGTTAGGGCGCGTGGGCCTTGACACAAGAGGATTTCCAAAGAGTTGTTCAGCAGAGTTTTTGGCAATGAAGGGATATGAGTTGGCCTGATGCCAGGTAAGCATGTGTGGTGCAATTTAGGGTTATAACACTTTCTGTCAAGAATCTCCCATTCTTCATCCTTGATGGTCGCTGGCTTCTTTGCTACTCCACTCAATGGTAGGAATAGATCCTTCTGATACAAATAATCTTCCATTTGCATCTTCCATAACTGGTAGTTTTGGCCATTAAATTTCTCGACCCTAAACTTTCCATCTTCCGACATTGCTCCGACTCGAACCAGGAACCCTCTTTTCCTGCGAGTTACCTTACGCTCTGATACCAGTTGTTAGAAAAATAGGACCGCAGAGCAATAAAATAAAACAAATGCAGAAATAAAACACAAAATATACACAATACAAGAGAGACACAGATTTACGTGGTTCACCCAGTGTGGGCTACGTCCACCAGAGAAATTGCCAAGTCCTTTCTTTATTATTATCCAGCAAAATGAAGGGATACAACCTACAACAAAACCCGCTGTAACTTCCTCTTCTTTCTCTCACAGTCTCCTCTCTCAGAATACAATACTTTCCCACCTACATAGCTGCAATACATTTACCTCATAAAAGAGGGTTGCCTTCTAGGGAAAAAGACCCTAACATGATCTCTATCGTTAGATCTGTGACCTTATAATGAATGGTCCAGATTTACAATGAAATTACAATATACTTTTACAAGGAATTTTTTTCTTTGGGGGCTTCACCCTCGAACCCTCGCTGGGGGCCCACTTGCCCTCAGACCTCCCAGCCGGGGCGATAGCTCCCTCGGACCCCGCAGAGGGGGTACCCCCTCTCTACACTCCCCCGCGTGGAAGAGTGTACATACTTCTGGGGTGTAAATAATTCATGGGGTATAAACATGGCTGAAAGCAAAAGACCTCTAAATCAGGAAGATAATCAGGCTCCATAACCAACACAATGCAACCTTCCTCTACTGTGCATTTCTGCCCCTGCGCTCTGCCTCCTTGCTCACACTTGAATCCTTCCCCATGACAACAACTCTAATATCTTATTTGTTCCACATTCTTATAGTCGCTGTGATCCTTGTGCATGCAATATTTTCCATGCCTCTGCATGCTCACACCCCCACAAATCTCCTGCACATCTTGAGTGCTTTTTCCTGATCATCGCAACTCTTCAGCTTCTCTGGTGGTTCCCACCACACGTTCAACATCACTGGGTGTTCTGCTGAGATTCCTTAGCCTCTCTGTCAGTTTGAGACTCTTCATCTTCTCTGTGACAGTCAAGCTCACCTTCTCTGTTCTAGTTACAAGCCTCAATGCTCATCCACTTGTCAATCGCCTCCACCAACATATTCATCCCTCTTGAATATTCCCAGAGACTCTTCACCTCCTATGTCAATCATCCCGAAGTGTCTTCGAGTCCTCTAGTAGAAACCATTAGTGGTTTCTGGCTGTTACATTGTGTCATGCTACAGTATCCCTCCGATCTTGTTCGAATTCACCTACACCGTTGGATTGATTCCATGGGATCTTGCATTGATTTCAGCATTTCGGCATTCGGCAATTCGACATTCGTGTGGCCATGTGTCTCGAAATTCCCAGTCGCGATCCCCGAAAAGGAGCTTGGTTGCTCTAGCTCTTTCCTCCATCTCTCGCTGATGTGACCAAGGGCTGTGACCATAGCCTTATGCATAAGGTTTTTTCATGATTTCACATGAATCTGGAGATGAGGCATCTCGACTCTCCAAGTCACGATCCTTGAAACCCTGAAATGGCATGGGATCAACGGTCCCGATCAACACTTGATCTAACGGCTTAGATCATTTCATGATTTTGAAATTCTTGATGTTCAGTGTTCTTGTCACTACAATGTCCTGATCCACGAAACTCCAAAATGGGGTTGGATCAACGGCCCAGATCTCATATTGATCTGACTGTTGCGATTAAGTCACGATTTCGCATATCACGATTTCAGGATTCCTGTGGTTATTATTCTTTGACATCTCAAACTCTCAATCTGCGAAACTCTGAAATGGACTGGGATCAACGGTCCAGATCAAACCTTGATCTGACGGCTCAGATTAAGTCGTGATTCTGCATATCGCAATTTCAGGATTCTTGTGGTTATTATTCTTTGACATCTCCAACTCTCGATCCACGAAACTCTGAAATGGACTGGGATCAATGGTCCAGATCAAACCTTGATTTGACGGCTCAGATTAAGTCGCGATTCCACATATCACGATTTCAGAATTCTTGTCGTTATTATTCTTTGACATCTCCAACTCTCGATCCGTGAAACTCCAAAATGGACTAGGATCAATGGTCCAGATCAGACCTTGATCTGACGGCTCAGATTAAGTTGCGATTCCGCATATCACGATTTCGAGAGGTTAGGGAACCCCGTTCTTTTGACTCTCCAGTCAACAAACTGATGATATTTCCCCACGTGTCCTCCCTGATGATGGACATTCCTCCTTCTTTAGGTATTTTGTGATCCCGCTACTCCTTTCACTTTAAAGAATGTGCAGGTTCTCCTTGATCTGATGATGGTCGGATCCCGTGCTTGGATTTAATGCCTGAGATCTATTCTCCTCTTCAACGTTCTCTTCTTGTCTACATTGAGAGATGACAACCATTGGGAATTCTGAATTGTTGATCCAACGATCACGGTTGCTACTCTTCCCCAATTATCACTGTGCTGCTGATCATCGTTGTTGTACTCAAGCCATCATTGCTGCTGTAATTTCCATCAATGACAAGCATACGCTGCCTGTAAATCATGCCAACAAAATGTGCACCACAAACTATGATCTATTTCTTTTGAATGACTGTATATTCGTGAGGTGCCATTCCTGTTGACATGAAATGGACTATCTCGACGAAGTGATCATAAACCTTTCTGATGGTCAACAACTGTGCATCTGGTAGTGTATCCTCCAAGCTAGTAGGTTCCTCTCCATGTTCTAACCTAGACAAGTGGCTAGGTCCCTTATTCATTCTCCCTAGCTTGACCATGATCTCGAAATCATATTCCTGGAATAACAGAAGCCATATGCATATTATTCCCCCCAACACTGGCTTGTTGACTAGGTATTTCAATGTAGATTGATCAATAAACATCTTAAAGTGTCCTCCCAACAAGTAGTGACGAAAATTCTGCATCACATACACCATGGCTAAACCTTTTCTCTTAGTGATAGTGTAATTTATCTCAGCTGTTGAGAGATTCCTGCTAGCAAAGGCTAATGGATGGTCAATATCTCCTGCTCCTAGTTGTGCTAGCACTGCTCCCAATGCAATATAGGATGCATCAACATGTACATGAAATTCCTTATTCCAATCCGGGAAAACCATGATAGACGCAGTGACCATTTTTTGTTTCAGTGTGTTGAAGCTCCGCTGGAATTCTTCTGTCCATTGAAACTAACAATATTTATTCAAAATCTTCTCCATGGGTGAGGTAATCTGTGCATATCCCTTAATGAACTTCCTGTAGTATCTAGTATGTCCCAATGCAGTGTGTAGCTATCTAACTGAAGTAGGAGGGGGTAGATCAATAATAATGGCAATCTTAGATGGATCTACCAACAACCCCTGTTTACACATAGTATGTCCTAGCAACACTCTAAAGGGTGAAAAGAAGATGCACTTCTTCAGGTTCAGGGAAATCTAACATTTCCTGCACTTATCCAACATTAGTCATAAACATTCAATATGATTTTGTAATAAGCTAAAAATAGTCCAATCATCAAAATATGCTTCCAAAAATTTATGTAAAAATTCCTTGAATGCTTTGACCACCACCCTAGAAAATATGGCTGGTGCATTCTTCAATCCAAAAGGCATCACTGTGTACTGGTAGGATCCCCATTCTATTGCAAATGTGGTCTTATGGTGATCTTCCTTGGAAATCCTGATCTGGTGATAACCTGAAAATCCATCTGTGAAAGAGTAAACTTACTATCCTCCTACATTATATAACACTTCATCAGTAAATGGTGTAGGGAATGGATCATGTAAGCATGCATCATTCAGTTTCCTCAAGTCTACACAGATTCTGAGCTCTCCTGTTTTCTTATCTTGAACCACCATAGGGCTAATCCATTCCGACTCTTCAACAGGTTCTATGATTCCTGCTTCCAACATTTTGTCTAGCTCAATCTTGACTTTCTGCTTATATTTGGGATTCAATCTGTAGGGTCTCTACTTGACTGGCCTTGCATATAGTTTCAAGGGGATCTTCATCTCTCCCATGGGCCCTTTAATGACCTTCGTATCAATGAACTTGGTTGGAAACAAGTCCTGGTATTCATGCAGTAATTCGATGATCTTGTCAATAGTTGCATCATTCCAATAATCTCTAATGTTTGCAAGCTTAGGTGCTTTCTCTATTCCAATGTTAACTTTCTCAATTTTGATTGGTTTTCCAATAAAATGTAGTTCGACTCCTGGTCCTTCTATATCTCTCTATCCTTCTATTTCTGCGATGTTCACATTCCTAGGATCATCGTCTTCATCAAAATTGATATTGTAACAACCTTTCAATATTTGAAGAGGTGCAGTCCATTCATCCTCTTCTTTCTCAACAGGGTGGGTAGGTGCCTCCTCAAAGATCCTCTGTCTTACAATTTGTAAATATTGATCCATTGTAGGGTACTAACTTTCAAATACAAATGCAACTACAAAGTTCTGAGTCATACCGTGCCAATATGCAATGGTGAGGCACAAATTTGATTGAAGATACCAATTGATAGGGGTTGTGTCCAAAGTGTTAATGAATTTATACACCCACTTCTCTTGAGGAATGCTTCTCCAGGCCTCCTCACAAATTCACACATGGTCCTTTGGGGAGCTTTGACCTATGTATCTAACCTCGTACCCTTCTACTTGGTCTGAAAAGTGCACTGTCATCAAAGTGCAACATTGCACCTAGTCCGTGATGTTCTTCTTGTGTGTCCCCCACCATCTTGCTGGATTTTCTTTCAAGGCCTCATCCAGTGCCAAAATCCTTTGCTGTACTAGTACAAATTCTTCAAATTCCAATAAGAATATTTCTAAATGATTTAAACTGTCAAAGGTGGGCATATTACTTACTTCTGTGCTAATCCAATGAACTTCCCTGGTCAATCTAGCACATCTCTATGTAGAGACTTCATACATTTTGTTCAGCCAGTTCTCTAATGCTTCTTCCAAATCTAATGAGCATGCGATGTCACTTTGCCAATTTAAATTCCCATCTGTTGTAGGATTGATGTAATCCTACTATCTTGCTATCAATTTATATATATTCTCTAGTTATAAGCATGATCCTCTTCTCTAATGGGTTCTTTATATCTACAACCTTCATCGTGATCAAGAGATGCAATGAACCTAAGGCCATCACCTTCAAATGTCATTCTTCTTTTCTTTAAATCAACCACAGTAGAATTATTGAAAGCCCAATCAATTCCTAACAACATAGGATAAAGACAATTATCGTCAGCTATCTCAATCACCTCGAAGTCCACAAATGTCCTTACCCCTTCGATGTCCACAGGGACATGCTCCAGTCTTCAAAAGGGGATTATTTCCTGCTAATTAGCCATCCTGAGCCTGATAGGGGAGTAAATCAACTTCGGTTTTCCCATCAGGGCCCAGGTCTGCTTCATCATAACATGGTCTTCTGACCCTAAGTCGAAGACCACATATTCTATATCATAATCTCCAATCTGAGCATTAAGGTGTAGTTCCTTATTTTTCCTTCTCTTTCTAGATACTTGATGTACTGCTCTGTTTAGAGGGGGGTCTATCTTGCCTATTTCATATTGTCTGATCAAATTTTGTAGTTCTTGTACAACTCTTTCATCCTTAATCAAATTAATGCAAGTACATAAGAATTCCATGATCTTGCTTACCTCTTTTCCTTCTCCGGGTGAAGCAGACTGATCAAATGCCAGAGGCATTCCACATTCTTGCACTTCTAGTTGTGTCTTTGATGAAGAATCATGATCTCTTCCAAATAATTTTCTTGCCTCTTCAAATGTTTTCTTTTCTTTCCTTGGATCAAATAATTGAGTGCCTTTTTTAAAAATGGATTGTGTTTTTATTTTTTGGGAAATATATGTGACCTTTCATCCATGGAAATCATTCTATATGAAATATTTATCATCCCATATTTTCAACGAATCCTCTTGAACGCAATTTGGAGTTTTGGATATCAAGATATAAAAGTCAAGGTTCCAAGCAGATTTACCAAAAAACCATGAAAAAATAATTGACTTTTCTTTTAATTTATGAGAGAACCATGACTAATTTCACCTCTTTAAACCTATTCCATCATCTTCCTCATCGAATCACATTTCTAAAGAGGTATATTTTTCTGAAAACAGAGGTCTGGAGCTCAAGATGTCAACTTGGGAAGTCAGAGACTTAACCAACGTCCATCAATTTCATGGATTAATCCTAGCCCTCCATTAAAATTCAACTTTTATTCAAACACATATCCCACATGCATTTGTAATTTTTGAGAGTGTAATGTACATATGGTAAATCTTACCATACACTTTATTTGAAACATGAGGAGACTATGGAAACTATGGAGATTTGACCTTAGGAAGTTTCATGAATTAATTGAATATTTTGATGACCCAATCAACATCCATTAAGTGTCTAGTCAACACCCAGTAAACATCCTCATCATTGTGCAGTCAGTGCTGAGTTATAGCCCACATAATCACCATGTGTCATGAGGTGACAGGTTTTCATAGGATGCCACGTGTCGTGAGGTCATTAGCTACCACATGTCATAGTTTCATTGGCTTCCATGTGTCATAAGATGATTGGTTAATAAGTCTTATAATAAAATTATGGGATAATTTAAGTATGGGAGTGAAGGGAGAGAGGAAAGGTGGGAAAGGAGAGAGAGAAAGACAAACGAATGTATGGGGGGGGGGTCATGTGGAGAGATAAGGAGGGAAAAAATAATAAAATGTCTAAGTAAGGAGAAGCAAATGGACAAAGTTAGGGGATGGAGAGATAAAGAGAAGGGGAAAATTAATAAAATGACTAAGTAATAATAAGCGGATGAACATGTGAGTGAGGTTGAGAGTGTTGGAATACTGACAGGGGGGTGAATCAATGTGAGCATAATTAAAAGTTTTTAATCACAATATAAAACCTACAATGAATATTATGAGCATTCAAAATATCATCAACACCATAAACATCACATAAACACAATACACCGAAATCTTACGTGGAAACCCAATGCGGGAAAAAACCACAGAATAATTTTCTTATTGATCAAAGAGTATATTCATTGGAAGCACAAACTTCCTATTTCTCCAGCTACAATTGGAAGGAGGATGAAACCCCCTATTTATAGGATGAAACCTAAAGGAAGCTCCAAATCCCTAATTTTCCAGCTCCAACCAGAAGGAGGCTACAAGCCCCTTTCCTTTCCCTGTCCAACTTCCCTGAAATATAGATGTAGATCAATATGTCACTACCTATGTCACTGATAACTTGTTGCTATTTTTGTCTCTGATATTCCCGTTGCTTCTATTGATATCAATATCTCATCAATATTGCAAACACACACACCTCATACCAAGATACACAAAAGAGTTCTTCAAATCAAGTGTTTATAACTCACTGAGACATACCTATTCCTGAATTCTTTAGAATAAATTCTTAACACACTCATGAAGACATACCTTTGCCCTAAAGCTGAAATGAATTCCAGATCCCTGATCTTCTCAGATTTTTCCTCATAGGTTTGTGACAATGTGTAATATCTGTCCACGAGTATCCACACTTTTCTTCACTGCAGGATGTGGATGTCCATGATTTTCCTCCTGAAACCCATGGATATACTCAATGAATTCTTGTATGAAACCCGTTCTCCGTATTCTAGGCTCCTACAAACTTCTTACTTCACTTGAATTCTTTGTCTTGGACTCACTACCTCAGATGTCCAACTTTTATTCTCAGAAGTGAATACACAAAAATGATTTGCAATGGACTCTTCTCTATGTTATAAAGATAAATTTCTTAATGACATGCAACTTCCATGTAACTCATGATGGCATGCAACTCACATGAAACCTATTATATTCTATTTACTACCACTTCACTTCGACATGCAACATTTTTCAAGGGTTGACATCAACGACAACCAATTTTCCAACATCTAAACTTTTGAAAATATTTTTTCGATAATGGCATGCAATAATTAATTATCTATACAATAATCAATTATCCCTGTAGTAATTAATTATCATGCAATAATTAATTAATCCTTGCAATAATTAATCCTTCAATAATTAATTAATCTTTCAAAAATCTCCCCCTTTTGCATTGATGACAACACTTAGACACAACAATGGAAACACTCATGATCATGTTGGATCCCCTTGTCTTTATGTGTTGGCTCCCCCTGCCTCTTCTCTTCCATGCCTCTATTTTTCTCTCGCCCTTTGACATCAATGGAAAATGGCGAATTCTCCTTGGGGTTTCTCCCCCTGTTAGTAAACCTCTAATCTCCACTGATGTTCCTCTTCATGGTGCTTCCTCATGTACATCATTGATAAAAATAATTCAAAAAGAATTCAAGTATTTCAAAAATCATTCACTGTGGGGATGAAAACACTCCAAGTTTCTTTCGAAGATACTCAAAAGTCTCCCTCGGAAGAGGTTTGGTGAATATATCTACAATATTCTCTTTTGTACCAACATACTCTACCTTGATGTTTTTTTCTCTATAACTTGTTCCCGCAGAAAGTGAAACTTGATCGAAACGTGTTTCATCTTGTAATGCATCAATGGATTCTTAGAGATACTTAGAGCACTCATATTATCATAGAATATCAGAATAGGCTCGTCATATTTCACCTATATGTCCTGCAAAGTTTGCTTCATCTAGAGAACCCGTGTACAACATGTTGTTGCTGCAATATACTCTGCTTCTACTGTGGCAGTGATATTGAAGACTGTTTATTGATCAACCAAGATACCAAACAATCACCCAAGTAGAAGGCTACTACAATTGTAATTCTTCTATCATCAACATTTCCTACCCAATTTTCATCTTTGTATGCAACTAGAGATAGATCATTCCATTTTGGATACCATAATCCATAGTATTTTGTTCCTTTGAGATATCTGAATATTCTCTTTACTGCCATAACATGTGTTTACTTCAGTGATGCTTTAAATCTTTCCACCTATCCAACTACTTGCATCAAATTCGGTCTTGATGCGGTCGCATAGATTAAAATGACAATAATAGATCTATAGAGTCTCTGATATGCATCTTTGCTCAATTTGCAACTGTTTTTCATGGGAGTACTTATGGGCTTGCAATCTACCATTCCAAAATTCTTCAACATTTCTTTGATATAATTGGTTTGGGAGATGAAAATACTTGTATCTAGTTGACATATGCAGAGTCCCAAAAATAAAGACAACTCACCAAGTAATGAAATTTCAAATTCATTTTGCATGTGTTTAGCAAATTTATGACTCATCCTATCATCATTACTTTCCAAAAATAATTTCATCTACATAAACTTCAATTATCAATAAATTATTTTGATTTACCTTTATGTAGAGATTGTTTCTGCATTGCCTTTCCTAAACCCTTGTTGTTGTAGATACCTATCCAATCTTGAATTCCATGCTTTGGGGGATTGTTTGAGTCCATATAGTTCCTTCTTCAATATACAAACATAATCTTCATTTTATGACAGTATAAATCCTTCTGGTTGTTCGATGTAGACTTCTTCTAGTTCTCCATTTAGGAAGGCTAATTTTACATCCATTTGATATACTTTGATTTTATTTGAATGTGCATAAGCCGAGATCAATTTGATCACTTCCATTATAGAAACTAAGGAAAAAGTTTCATCAAAATCTATTCCTTAAACTTGAGCATATCCCTTGCATACTAACCTTTCTTTGTTCCTGGTTACCTGTCCATCCTCATTCAACTTGTTTCTAAATACCCACTTTGTGCCAATAACATTCTTATCCTTAGGTGTTGGAACACATTCCCATGTTTCATTCTTCTCTATTTGATTCAGTTCTTCTTCCATAGCTTTGATCCAATGTTCATCAGTGATGGCTTCTTCAAAACTGTTGGGTTCTGTTAGCACCGCCATTTTTCCTTTCCATTTCTAGAGTCGGTTTGGAGTCACGTTGTGACCCATGCGCCCAAAAATGTGAAGTCAGGTACCTAGCATCGTGAGTTTGAATTCAGCAAATGGCCGATTGGCCCTTGGAAATGGGAAGGGGTGTCAGAGTCGTAAATCGTGTACGTGGTATGGATGTGTCTCTTCCAGAAAGCTGAATCCCATTAAAAACCAATCCCTACCTGTCCAAGTCAGATCAAATGGGTAATAGAGGTCGCATCGACAAGTACAACAGTTATTATTAGTTAATCATGAAGGCTGAGGGAATGAAAAATCACAACGTTTGTATTATGCATGCTCAACAAACCTTGTCACCTGCATCCTACATGTGGGGATTTTCTATGGACAGCCTGAAACTCAACTTGAAACATCTCGTCGCCATAAATTTACTACCTTCCTGTATGATTTCTTTCTCTTGGTCGATTCGTTATAAATATCACATGTTCGACATTCTCCACAGTCTGAGAACCAGCACAAAACGTCTTTCACGATTCTCCTTATCAGTTCAGCTTGTTCAAAGATTTCCCTCTCATTCATTTGTGAGATTCACTGTGTGCAAGACACTCCTCGGTCACACCATGGTGACCTCTCAGAGCGCAGGGAAGGGCATGCAGAGTAGCAGAACCAAACGGGTCAAGCCCCAAAGATACTGGGTCTCATTTCCACCCACAACCACCATTCCCAAAGGTGTGGAAGAAACAATTTCTTCGCCTACAGGAGAGATCAGAACAAGTTGTGGAAAATCCAAAGAAGACAAATTTGTGCAAGAAAAGGAGATGGTATGAGGATTTTCCTCCCAACAACAACTACCTCGGAGGAGATGCAGGCCAAGAAAGAACCAGGAAATCATGAAATTTTAAGTCACAGAAGAACCACGCGTCGGATCGATGGCTGAAGAACTACTCAGACGCGTCATCCGGCTAGATCCTGTTGGTAAATCAGACCATGAAGACAGGAGAAGAGAGAGGAAAGTTGACGTTGTAGGAGAAAATGAGGAAACACCATCTCAGCAGATGGAACAAACAAAACTAGCTATTGCCGAGTTGTATCAGGAAAATCGGGAATTAAGGCGATAACTAGTGAAAAAGGCCATAGAAACATCCACCACGCAGATTCATCGGGGAAACGTGGCATGGTTGAAGAGGTATCTCAGAGAGGTGCAATACATTATTGTATAGTTGCGAGAGGCACAGAGGTTAACATAAGAAAGGAACGAGGAGCATCCCAGGGAATGTGAAACGACTGGAAGGGAAGTCCGCGTGTCTCCTACCAATGCTCAGAAAGAGAAAGATTAGCAGGCGTCAGTTCCTTCACGAAAATTTTGAGCGATACGTGTTTCTTTGAAGTATCATGCCATTTTGATAACGGTTGAGAGAAACAAACAGATGTTTACTACGCACAGTTCTTTGGCAGATGTGTGCGCAACAGAAGGTAAAGTCGTTATTCCAAAAAAAAGAGTTTGGATGAACACCTGTTCGCAAGGGTACTTGATCAGCAGAATACATCAACACATTTTTCCCACATTAGAACCTGACCGACGATCAAACCTTGAGGCAAATTTGAAGACATTTGTAGGTGGGTGGGTGTGATTATTGCCTATTTTTGGATAATACCACATGAAGAGTCTCTGCCGCATGTGGCGTTCTCTTCTTGATTTAGGGTTAGCAGTTAGAAAACAGGGTAGCTGAAGTGGCGCCCTTGTCTATATATTTCATCTTTTTGATGTAACCATGGTTGGTTGGCAAATTTTGGTAGACGATAGCTATTGTGTGTAATTTTAAAGTTTTGAACGGAATTTAATGCAAAGGTCCTGTGATTTGATGAAAAGATTCTAGTTGTGATAGTTGGATGTATTGTGCTTCTTTCCTTGCGTGTGTATTTTCCTTTTATCTATATTGCACATCTCTTTTCTGTCTATTTCAGAACGAATTATTGAACCTGTGGATTCATTGTACTATGCCCCTTGTTCACACCACTTTGACAAAACGTTTTCTTCTCAAGCTAACTTTGAATTCGTCCACAATGACGCTCTTGAGTTACTTCTTGTGTTTTTTCTCCCGCCACACTTTACGGTTTACACTGAAGGCTGTTGCTCACCTAGCCTTCTCCTCTAAAATCCAGTCACTGATTCATTTGTCCCATATTTACCTCAGATCGACCCCATAGCCCTAGTCTCACTTTTCTGTGCCAATATAACCAGAACCCATTTTATCACAGGTGTTAAATCTAGCCATTATTTTCAAATTCATATCCTGCGCGGAGACCGCGCCATTTTTGAGAGAGCACTCTCTAGATCCGAAAGGCTAGTTTCAAGTCTCAAATTTGGTTGAAAATGTTGCCTACGTCATCTATTTATCATCCAAATGGATTTACAGAGTGCTAACATCCTGGCATCGTTGCTGGGGATGAAGTTGAAAAGGTTTTCCCTGAGAGAACGACAAACGTTGCAGTTTGACCCCTGAGGGTAACAGAGGGACAAACACCCATATCGGATGAAATTTTTACCCTGATGACTCCAGTCCAAACAAACCAGTAGCCTCAAGTAGCACTACTCAGGAAACCTGGCTCCAAAGATGTTTTACACCAGGGCAAATCCCGACCCAAACCCTTCTAAGCCTGTGTGCAACCCTGAGAAGATTTTGTGCAAGGTTAGGGAGTAGGCTCCAGACCCATTTTATTTCCTGGATAGAAGCCTATCCTTGCCCAAAGATGATGCACAAAGAATTGACGACCTTGAGTTTGACACACTTTTCGAGGAAACTTTGTTTAGGTCTAAGTCAGAAACCAGTTTGGACAAGATTGTTTTTGACCCGAAAAATTTCCAAGCCCCGGTGACAAATAATATTCCCCAAAATCCGACTCCCCCTAGGGCCATGGATGCCAAATTCTATCCCCTCATCCTGCCGAACCAGTTACATGACTTACCTCAGAATTATAACCAAAAAATCAAAATCTACGATGCAGAGGGAAATGTTTCCGCTGAGAGACACCTGGACTGGTTTAACGACTTCATCGACTCGGAAGAGGTGGACTACGTAGATGAAAAAAATAGACTCTTTGCACAAAGCCTTTTAGGATATGTAAGAAAGTGGTTCAAATATATTCCACCCGTGAGCATTCAATACTTCGTCTCCTTCGAAAGGTCATTCCTAAACAAATGGGGAGATAAGAAAAACCCTTTGCAGCTGCTAACACAATACAATAATATGAAGAAAGTGCCTCAGGAGACGGTGCGAGAATTCTTGTCTCATTTTTTAAAGGTGTACAAGTCCATCCCTACAGAAGTAAATCCCCCCGTCCCCCCCTTAGTTCCACGCAGCTGCGGCATGCAAATTCCTTCGACAGTGACTTTGCTCTATTGCTGAGACAAAGAAGATCGGTGAGTCTGGATGATATAATGAGAAACGTTGTTGAGGTTGAGGTAAACATGATGGCATAAGGGAAAATGAAACCAAGTTTCAACCGGGGTGGCAAGAGACCCCAAGGAAATGCACAGCTATCGACGTCGTAGTTCTCAGACGATAAATTCGACATGATGATGAATACCATGGAGAAGTTGATGGAGATGATGTCCATGGGAAACAGGCCTGCTGTGCGAGAGAAAAAGAACCCACAACCCAGAAATAAAAATATTTGGAGGGGTCAGGTTCCTCAAATCAAGTAGCAAGACCCAGGTGACCAACAGACAAGACCACCTTTCCAGAACAACAACTTCGACGAGAATTTCGACCCGATGTTCAACGACCAGATGCATTGTTGTGATGACAAAAACCTGCGCTTGCTCTTGACAAAGAATGAACATGATTGATATATGAGTCAAAGAGAGGACTCTGCAATGGAAAACGATGATGGTATGATACTTGAAATATATGATGCACCATCCTAGGAGACAAAAGAGTTCCAGAAAGGTTATCAAAATGCCATCATGCAGTTCCAGAAGAAGTACAACCTCCAGAGCAAAGATGTGCCTGCCGAGCCACAACAAACGAACTCCTTAAAGAAGCCTATAGCAGATGCACCTTCCACAAGCTGACCATGAAAAGATAGTGTGGTCAAGGATGCGATGGAAAAGGCCAAGTCTAAGGAGGAGGTCACTAAGAAAGTTTTGGAGACAGGCCGAGAAACGAGTAGAAAAGAGGTAGAAAAAACTTGTTTCCTTTTTAATTTTGAACACAAAATGGATAAAATCAAGATATCCATCTCTTTCAATGAGCTTATTAAGAAAGGAAAGTATTGGGAACAAATCATTAAAATGTTGAATATGGGAGGGACCCCCGATACCCTGAATATCCGAGACGATAATCCCGCCATCCTGTTCGGTTCGTGCGTCGAAGAAACGAGCGATGCTGAAGATGTCCCTCCATTATATATCAGTCTAAAGATTCACGACCTAACCTTTCATAATGCCATGCTCGATTTTGGTGTGTCACACAATATCATGCCAAAGGTGATCATGGATGAATTGGGTTTGGAGGTCACTAGGCCATACAAAGACCTTTTCTCCTTCGATTCGAGGAAGGTCAAATGTTTGGGTCTTATCAAATACCTAGTTGTGTCATTGGCTCAAATCCTTACTAAGAACATTGTCATGGACGTAGTCATCACAGACATACCCCCGAAGTTTGACATGTTTCTCTCGAGATCGTGGGCTGCAAAGTTGAAAGGTACGTTATAGATGGATATGACGTATGCCACTATCCCTGTCTTCGGTCATGATAGAAGGCTGTATAGAGAATTTTTGCTGAAATACATGGTGAGAAGCAAGATGAAACCCTTCAATCATCCTATATACGCCATCGACACCGAAGTGGGTTCTTCTATATTCTACAATGATTTTAGTTTTGGAGAAGAAGTATCATCAACCATCACAACAATTGACGAGAAAACCGCGCAGGAAATGATAAAGTGCACTGACTTGAAAGACCACACAAAAAATGGGTGTGGAACATGAGTTTTGACGGTGCGGTTAGCAGAGAAGGAGCTAGGGCTGGAATATGGGTAATCCCCCCTGAAGTAAGCACAAAGTTGCGGTCATACAAGCTTTTGTTTGAATGCACTAACAACATGGTCGAGTATGAAGTGATGATCTTCGGCTTGCAAGTTTTGAAAGAACTAGGCGCGTAGAGTATAATAGTGCATGGAGATTTCGAGCTGATCATAAACCAAGTGAAGGGTGTGTATTAGGCCAAACACCCCAGACTGCGTGCGTACAAAAAATTGGATTTGGACCTTCTCGAAGGATTTTCAGAGTATGACCTAACGACTATCCCCATAGAACAAAATCAGATCACTGATGCATTGGCCACCTCGGCCTCAGTTTTCAAGATTCCCACCCTTCCAGATAAAAGATACGAAATCGAGGTCAAGCATAGGCCGACAATACTTGAAAATATCAAACACTGGAAGGTGTTTGACGATGACAAACAGGTGGAAATATTCCTCCTTATGAGCGATGAGTTCGCTAACACAAACATCGATGGGGAATACTGCGGCAACGAAGATGAGAGCGCAGATGCATGCAGTAACGATGACCCTTTCCAAAACCATATCGCAAGAAGGTATATAATTCAACTGAAGAACAATATCATTCCAAAGGGGTTGGTGCCTCTAGAAATGTTGTTTGACAAGAACGATGTAGCTGAAAACCCCAAGATCACTGCGAGCGAAGAAGATGTGGAAGACTGCAACATCGGGACTGAGAAAGTGTTGAAATTACTAAAACAACTGAGAGGGGGGGGGGTGAATCAGTTGTTGTTGTTCTTAAACAATTTTAAGTCTATTAAAACATTCTTAATATTTCTTCAAGTGATCATCAACATTATACAACATATGGACAGTAAAAGTAAAGAGCATGAGTCACATATAAGGTATAAGCAGAAACATATTTTCACAAGGAAACCCATAAAGGGAGAAAACCTCTTCTTCTTCAAAATTCTAGGCAGTCTTTTAAGTTCTATACATCATCTTTAATTGAGCCCCAACTCAATGTGAGGCTGCTACCTCTGTTTTACAAGATGCAACTTGTTTGAGAGCACCAAACCTCTTGTTTCTATAACACTCACTAGAAGGAAGCACCAAATCCCCTAATGTTCTAGCACCAACTAGATGGAAGCACCAACTTCCAGTTACACAGGCTCCAACATGTATAATAGAGAACACTTGTTCTCCCCTACACCACCCTGCCACCCTGGTTTCTCTGGCTGCAACCAGATGGAAGCAACAACTCCCCGTGTTCAAGCTCCCACTTGAACCTCTAAGGAAAACAATCCTCCCTAGCACCTCCCAACCACCCTGGAATATAAATGAACAATTAAACAATCAACTGCATAGATAAATAGGTTCTTACCACTTCTTCTCTGTTCTGTAAATATGGTCTTCTTCTTACTGTTCTGCAACTCTTCTCTTCATTTGTTTGTTCTACAAATTTGCTCTGCTTCAACTTGTTCTGTCATTCTGCTCTTCTTCAAGTCTTTTCTTCATCTGTTACTCTTCTTTGAGTGTTATATCATACTGCACACATTTTTCAGTCTCACACATCACATATTTTCAGTCTCACACTGCACATCTTTGATTTTCCCTTTCTTACAGTTTAATTCATTTTTTGTCCAGAACCTCCAACCACGCACATTCTATCTCTTCCTATTTTATGCACCACGCTTGCAATGGTGCCTCTTCGCATCTCCTTTGGAAAAATAAAAACAACCGTCTGAGCAACTGAAATTCCAACCGATCGACAATCATGAGTCCATTTCGCTAACAGATTCATAACTGATAAATTAACTGTGTGAGAGCACAGTAGCCCTCCGATCATATTCAAGCTTATCTGCACCATTGGATGGGGTTATTAATATTGCCTTTAAATCGTATTTCGGCATTTCGGAATACCTGTGGCCAAGTATCTCGACACTTCATGTCGGGATCTCCGAAGCTCCGATACAGATCTTTTCTGCGCTAGCTCCTTCCTCTATAAGACCATGGCTATGATCAAGTGCTTATGCAAAAATCGTTTTTTTTGAATTCGCCTTTCGTGAGTCTGGAGATGAGGCATCTTGACTCTCCAAGTCACAATCCCTGAAACCCAGAGATGGAGCTGAGAACAACAGTCCACGATCTCGATGAATCTACGGTCCAGATTTCATCATGAATTCGCATCTTGCGATTCCTTCGATGGAGGTCCTTCTCACTCCAAGGTGTGATAAGAAAAACTTCGAGATGGATCTTAGATCAATGGTCTAGAACAAACCTTGATCTGACGGTTGGGAATAAATCGCGATTTTGCATCTCGCGATTTCAGCGATAGAGGTTCTTGTCACTCCAAGTCGCGATAGGCGAAGCTCCAAGTTGGAGCTCAGATCAATTGTCCAAAACACATCGTGAATTGACGGCTGGGATTAAATCGTGATTTTTCATATCATGATTTCGACGGATTTGTTTCTTACCTCTCCAATTTGCGAGTCGCGAAACTCTGAAATGGAGTCGACGGTCCAGATCAACCTTGATCTGACAGCTATGATTAAGTCACGATTTCACATATCGCGATTTTAATTGTCATATTTCTTGCCTCTCCAAGACGTGAGTCGCAAAACTCTGAAATGGAGTCGACAGTCCAGATTAATAGTCCCAATCAACACTTTATCTGAAGGTCATCGAGAACCTACATCCAAAAAAATAATTTGCGATCATCCTCCTTGAATTTCAAAAATGTACACTCGCTCGGGGGTTTCTTGGACCTTTTCAAATACAGGTTCATCTGGAAATACAATTTGTTTAACTTCTACCACATTACTTGTTCGAATAATCCATTGAAAGTGCAACAAACCCTCATCTCCCCTAGCTACACGAATAAGTCCTTTCCGAGTATCTGGAACAACTCGTGTCCCCTCCAGAGACATCATTCCAGCCCGAAACTCCAGTAACCTTGAGCGCTGGACACGACAGTAATAGCTTTGAAATATTTTGTTAGTTGAAAAGGAAAAGATGATGCATTACAACATATGGAATCCGTTATGACCAAACCCTACAAATCCTTCCTGCAGCGTCTTCTCATAATGCCCATCTATTTCCTACTTTCTATACTCATGCCATCTTCATTGTTGTACTTTCCATCAATGGTATACAAGCATGCGTTGTCTGTTAAATATTTTCCAACATTCTCCCCCTTTGGAATTGATGGAAACTCAAGAACCCACATGCATTCAGACTCTCGCATTCAGACTCTCCTCCCAAACTCTTTTCTCCCCCTTTGACATCAATGTCAAAGAAGAAACATGCTCCCCCTGATCTGTTGCAAAACATACTGCCCTTGTCAACTATGACCTTAGTGGAAATACACCAGATATTCAATAAGTAGTCCCCCTTACCAGGTGAACAGATTAGACACAAGAAATTATAACCCCCAACTTTTGACGAAGATATCCAAAAGGGGTTGTTGCTAATGGTTTTGTAAATATATCTACAATCAGTTTTGTAGAAGGTACATAATTCAGTTGAACAATTATGTTTGTAACTTGTTCTTTGATAAAATGGTACTTTATTGGAATATGCTTAGTATTTGAATGAAGAATAGGATTCTTGGAGACACTAATGGCACTGGTGTTATCATAGTGAATTGGAATGGGATCAGTGTAAGTTACCTTCAAATCTGCAAGAGTTTGTATCATCCATAAAATTTGTGTGCAGTATGTAGCAACAACAATGTACTCTTCCTCTATAGTTGATAATGAAATGGATCCTTTCTTTTTACTAAGCCATGCAACTAATGAGTCACCCAGAAAGAATGCTCCTCCACTGGTGTTTTTTCTCTCATCAACACAATTTTCCCAATCTGCATTTGAATAAGCAGTTAACTGGAAATTCTGATTTCTGGGATACCACAGACCATAAGTCATTATTCCCTTCAATTATTTGAATATCCTTTTGACAGCTACCAAATGACTTTATTTAGGAGCAGACTGATAACGACCTACCATTCCAACATCTTGAATTATATAAGGACGGGATGATGTGATGTACAGAAGACTGCCTATCATAGAGCGATATCTCCTTTGATCAAAATCAGGTGAGACATCATCTTTACTCAGCTTGCAACCAACCACCATAGGTGTGCTAACTGGAGAGGAATCTTCCATCTGAAATTTCTTCAACATCTCTTTCAAATATTTTTCTTGAGAAATAAATATTCCTACAGAACTTTGTTTTACTTGTAAGCCAAGAAAATATGACAGTTCTCCTATCATGGACATTTCAAATTCTATTTGCATAGAGTTAGCAAACCACTGGATAAATGATTCATTAGTACAACAAAAAATAATATCATCTACATAAACCAAAATAACTAGTAAATTATCACCTTCAGACTTAATGTAAAGGTTACTGTCAACAGTGCCTTTCTTGAACCCTTTTTCTTGTAAAAAATTGTCCAGTCTATAATACTAGGCTCGTGGTGCTTGTTTTAGTCCATATAAGGCCTTCTTCAGCTTACAAACATAATTAGGATTATCTTTCAATGAGAATCCTTTAGGTTGCTCCATATATACTTCTTCCTCTAGATCTCCATTAAGAAATGCTGACTTAACATCCATCTGATAAACTTTAAAGTTTTTATGACATGAATAGGCAAGAAACATTCTGATGGCTTCCAATCTTGCCACTGGTGCAAAGGTTTCATCAAAGTCCTGACCTTCAACTTGTGCATATCCTTTACAGACCAATCTGGATTTATTTCTAACAACTTGTCCTTTTTCATTCATTTTATTCTTGAACACCCATTTGGAACCTATTATATTTTTATCTTCAGATCTAGGGACAAGCTCCCAAGTATTGTTCTTTTCAATTTGATCAAGCTCTTCATTCATCGCTCTAATCCAATCATCATGCTTGCTGGCTTCATCAAAATTTTTAGGTTCAGTCATAGATAAAAAAGAAACCTGTGATTGTTCTGAGTCTTTAATCAATTTCCTTCTTGTCTGAACTCCTTTATTTATATCTCCAATTATCTGATTTTCAGGATGATTCTTTTTAACAATTCTGAGAGGTGATTTTGCTTGCTGATTTGTGTCAGTCTGAGTATTTGTATCTTCAACTGATTCAGATTCTTCCTTTTCTGATCCTTGGACCTGTTCATCTTCATCTTCAACTATATCTTCTATTCTTGGTTCAACACTGCTTACATTTCTGACTGGGATTTCTTCATCAACTTTTATATCAATACAATCAACTAGTTTGTGTAGTCTCTTATTGTAGCATCTGTACCCTTTACTATTTGTATCATAACCCAAAAATATACCTTCATCATCCTGGTCATCATATTTGCCAATATTTTCATCATTGTTCTTGATATAACATTTGCTGCCAAAAACTTTAAAATGCTTGATTGAAGCAGGTCTTCCAAACCATAGTTCATAGGGAGTCTTGTCACTGTGTGGCCTGAGATGAGCTTTGTTAAGGATATGAAAAACTGTATGAATTGCTTCCACCCAATATGTTTGAGGTATGTTTCTTTCATTCATCATTGATCTTGTCATTTGCTGTACTAACCTATTCTGCCTCTCAACAACTCCATTTTGTTGTGGAGTCCTTGGAATTGTGTACTCTCTTTTGATCCCATGTTTATCACAGAACTCTTTGAAGTTACCTAAACTAAACTCTCCTCCTCTATCAGACCTTACTGAATTTAATCTTTTTCCTGTTTGATTCTCAGTCAAAGCCTTAAACACTTTGAATTTTTCAAATGCTTCATATTTTTCTTTCAAAAAGGCAACCCAAGTTAGTCTAGAATAGTCATCAATAATCAACATAAAGTAATTTTATTTTCCTGTACCTTCTTTCCTTGATGGTCCACATAGATCCATATGTACTAACTGCAATGTTTTTTCTGTTGAAGGAAATTTCTTAGATTTGAACTGAGTGCGAGTAAGCTTTCCTATCTGACAAGGTTTACAAATAGAGTCATATGGCTTTGATATCTTCAGAATTTCTTTTACCGCCCCATTGTTTCCGAGTTTGATTATGTGATCAAAATTTAGGTGACCAAGTCTCCTATGCCACAACCAACTTTCATCATATTTGCTTAAGTGACATTCTTATTTTTCTTCTTTTAACACATAGACATTATTTTTTGTCCTTATCCCTTTTGCAATCAGTTGTCCTGAACTCAAAGCCTTTATTTTACAGTCTTTAGAAGTAAAAACAACTTCACATCCTTTGTCACAAACTTGAATGACACTTAGTAGATTATGTTTCAGACCATCTACAAACATCACATCTTGAGCTTTTCCTTTTCCATTACTCAGGCTTACCATTTCTTTACCTTTTATTTTTCCTGGTGCATCATTTCCAAAAGTTACATTCCCTGATTTGTTTTCACTTAAAGTTAGAAACTTACTTTTGTCTCCAGTCATGTGTTTGGAACATCCACTGTCAATATACCAGGGATTCTTTTGTTTTTGGGTTGATAATACTAGTCCACACTTGTCATCTGCTTCCTTCTTCCAAACCTTGACATTTTCAGTAGTGGGGTTCAAGTCTGGATTGTATTTCCATAAGTGACAGTCTGCAGCTTTATGTCCATAATTATGACAGTTGTAACATTCTAGTTCACTAAATAATAGATCATAACGATTTTTATGCTCATAACTGTTGTTGTGTTTCACCTGTGTCCTTCTCCCAGTCATCACATGATTTATAGTCTGTGATTGTTTGTTGCTTGGTTGTGTCAATCTTTGTTGTGGAAGATAGTTATTCATTGAATATCTTGACTGTTCATATCTAAATCTTAAGGAACAGTTTATAGCTTTGTGGCCAAAATTAGAGCAGAAAAAACAATAACCATAGAAAAAATCTTTGTACCTTGAAAAAATCTGTCTTCTTTGAGGAGGTCGATTTCTTTCATGCCGATAATCTTTCTGGTCTACAAATTCGGTTCTGGCACATTTTCTTTCATTTCTTCTTGGTGACTGATTTTCCTTCTTTGTTTCTGTAGAGTAATTGTTGTCAATGTTTGAGGATTTGACAAAATTGATAGATTCTGTATTACTTGGATGATCACTACTTGATCCTTCTTCATATCCCAATCCAGCTTTCAATTTTGAATTTCTTTGTTGATTTAGAATGGAGGTCAATCCTTCTGAGGATTTAATACTTGGCAGATTTTGGTGATACAATCCTTTAAACTTCTCCATTTCTTTTCTGATTTTTACTATCTCTTCTTCTAAGGCTTCACACCTGACTTTCTTATCTGACAATTATTGTTTTAGTATGTCTTCTATTTTCTTTGCCTCTTCTAATTCCACTTTCAGCAGAGCAAAGTCTTCATTAGGTTTTTTACTTTCTTTCTCAAATTGTATCAACAATTGTTTTTGCTTTCTGTTCTTAATTCTGAGTCTGTCAATTTCTTCCAGTGCACTGATCAGTTCTCCTTCCATATCAACCACAACTTATTCATTATTATCATCACTACCTATGCTTTTATTATCATAATCCTCTTTGGCCATAAGCATTAAGTCATTTGCTTTATCTTCATAGGAAGAGTCACTATCGGTGTCTTCTGAGGAATTGTCATTATTTGCAACCAAAATTTTCTTCTTATTATATTTCTTGTATTTTTACTTCTTTTCATCATCATAGTTCTGATCCTTTTTTTGATGGGGACACTTAGATGCAAAATGACCTATCTTACCACAATTAAAGAATTTGAAGGGCAACTTCCCTTGATATTTTCCTGATCCTTTCTTTAACCTTCTCACAAATTTTGCCTCAATATCATCTAATTCTGAGTCAATATTCTTGTCTGCTTTAAAAGATGCTTCTCTAGTACTGGATTTATCTTTGCTAATTCTCATTTAATATGCAGTTAGAGTTCCTAGAAGTTGATCAATGGACAGGGTTTTGAGATCATTTAATTCTTCTATTGCAGAGACTTTTGGATTAAATTTATCAAGCAGAGATCTTAAAATCTTCTGAACTAAGAGTGAGTCGTCAAACTTCTCACCAAGACCCTTCATAGCATTTACAAGTTATTCAACTCTTAAAAAATACTTGCTAATTGTTTCATCTTCATTCATCTTTAGTTGTTCAAATTTCAATCTGTATGTTTGAAGTTTGGCATCTTTTACTTTCTCAATTCCTTCATAACTGCTAATAAATTTATCCCAAATTTCTTTGGAAGTTTCAAGATGCATCACCTTTACAAACTCAGCTTCAACAAGTCCATTCAAGATAGCATTCATTCCCTTAGAATTAAAACTAAACTCTAACTTATCATCCTTGGAGGCTAGCACAACAAGGTTTGTATATCTAGTCTCTACTACATCCCAAACATCAACACCCAAGGCCATTAAGTATGTTCTCATTCTAACCTTCCAGAAGGAAAAAATTGTTCCATCAAACATAGGGGGTTTAGAGGCTGAAGTCCCTTCATGACTTGTCATGTTTAATCTTAAGATCTACCTTTGAATAAAAGGAACCCGCTCTGATACCAATTATTGAA
>ML784641.1:324070-347975 GCA_009831015.1 Picea engelmannii | reverse complement strand
GGGTGAATCAGTATGATCACTTTTACCACTTTTAACCACAATATATATTCTTAAAATTTATCAATAGTATTCATTAGTTTATCATCAATGTATCATCTGCATTCAATATATCATGAGCATATAATCATAAGCAACATCACATCAAATATACAGTACACCAGATTTTATGTGGAAACCCAAATGGGAGAAAACCATGGAATACTTTCTTATATATTTTCAAGAATACATTCATTGGAAGCACCAACTTCCCAATTCTCCAACTACAATCCCCTATTTACAGGCTCCAACCCAAAGGAAACTACAACTCCCTGAATTCTCTGGATCCAACCAGAAGGAGGCTACAACCCCTTGATTTTCAGGCTCCAACCTGAAGGAAGATCCAACTCCCTGATTCTTCGGCACCAAACGGAAGGAGGCTACAACCCCCTTTCCTTTCCCCATCCTTTCACCCTTAAATATAAGTGTAGAACAAATTTTCATTGCCACTGTCACTGCCACTGTCACATCAACCTATAACCTGTCAATTTGTCATTATATCCAACCTGTCACTATCACGAACCTACGTTGTGACCAACCTGTCACTGTCACTGATATAAAACCAGATCCTCGATCACCAAGAACACCTCTCAACCAGATGCTCAAACATCACCAAAACATGCCTCTACCAAGAATGTACCAAGATCACAAACATATCATCACAAGATATGTATCTCAACCATGTATTGAACCTGTACCATACAATGTTCCAAAGCTTCAATCATGTAGCAACCTTGTTGCATCATCATACCTTGTTTCAAACTGGAACAAGCATCCCCTT
Source organism: Picea engelmannii (assembly GCA_009831015.1). NCBI lineage: Eukaryota > Viridiplantae > Streptophyta > Pinopsida > Pinales > Pinaceae > Picea > Picea engelmannii. Next base: position 347,158 of record ML784641.1, on the reverse strand, counting down.
TACTTTACCTCATCCTCGCTACCTCATATTCGCCAATAGATCAAGTGTTCACTAGATGGATATTCAATGAACTTGTATGTAAGAATGAGATACTCTTGATGTTTATTTATACTCTTCCATGTAACTTCTTTTCAATCACTTTACCCTTAGTTAATTTTTTGTTGTAACCACTTTACCCTTAATTAATTTCTTGTTACAATTGTTTTACCCTTTTTCCAAATTTTAGGGTAATAACTATTTTACCCTTTTTCCTAATTTTAGGGTCAAATTGTTTTACCTTTTTTTTTTCTAATTTTAGGGTTATAATTGTTTTACCCTTTTTCCTAACTTTAGGGTCATAACCATTTTATCCTTTTATCTCATTTTAGGGTCATAACCACTTTTCCCTTAATTAATGACTTTGTAATTGTTTAGGGATTCTTAACCATTCTTCGGGGCTTCCAAATTCATGAGGCCATAACTCCTCAATCATGAGGAACCACGTGGTGTACCACCTATCATTGGAAATGGAACGACGATAAATATCCATCCATGAGTATGTTACCTGCATTTATGTTGTCCTTCACATTCAAATTCCTCAAACAAATTTGGGTTCCACAACCACACCTTCAGGGCTTCTTGTAGACTTCATCAATTATACCTGTCTCTTGGACTTCTTCTAGGGATGGCATCAACCAACTTACTGACAATATTGACCATACAAATGAAAACCAATTGTCTAATGATCAACCAACTGGCCAATGATCCCATCCACATCTTTGGGGATTCCATATTTCTCTGAGGGTTGATGCGATTACATCTCTGGGTCTTCCAAACTTCTCCCAGGGTTGAAATCAATCTCCAATGGTTGACATCATTGGAAACCAACTGTCCAACAATATCCCCCTTTGGAATTCATGGCAACACTAATGGAATGCATTGATGACAACACTCATGCTCATATTCAAACTCATGCTCATGCTCCCCCTTTGACCATCACTCCCCCTGTCTCCATGTCATTTCTATTATCTCTCCCCCTTTGACATCAATGGAAAAGGGTATCTCGCTTTGGGGCTGCTCCCCTTGTCTTCATTCTTCTAATATTTCTCTCTGTCTCCATGCATATGTTCTTTCTCTCTATATTCATGCCTTAGTTCTTTTCTCTCCAATGCCATTATGGGAAAAATGATAATTCCCCATGTCGGTATGTCTCCCCTTGTCTGCATGCTTCTGATATTTATTTCCTGATCTCTTTCTCTAACGATGTTTCTCCCATTGACTTCTCTGAAACATGTAGAACAATATCGGACTTCCCACGTACTCTTCCTTTACTCTCTTATGGTGTTTCTTGTCCATTGGTGCTTCCTCTTGTAATTCTCTGACATATATACAAAGCATTCAAAATTTATTGAATTTAAATCTTCATTGTCTGTCATGTTCACTGTTTAGAAATCAATGACCATACTATTCAACAATGTCCCTATGATTATACAACTTTTGTTGAAGGTTTCTCTTTCCCTATTCTCCTATTCCTTTCACTGCTTGTTTTCTTGTGACCAACCGATTTCATTTTTCCACTGATTCCAATTGTAAATATGTTGTCATATATCTATCTAGACCTACCAATGATCTCGTAAATCCATCAATGTCCATATGTTATAAGTTATCCATAAATATGCTACTCAATTGTCCATAATGTTGATCCATTTGTCATTGTACTATTCTGAATGATTCTTTGTTGTAATTGATCATCACATATTCTTGTTTCTCATACTAAACCAAATATGTCCATTTATATGCAATTTATCCTTGAACCTGTAATAAATATATTCATGTCTGGAGTCTTACATATAATCATGAATCTATGCCTGAAAAGTGTATCAATGATATTCCTCTGATATATGCATGGGAATATTGCTTCTCAATCAATAAATCTATCATTTTGTAATTATGTTATCTGATTGCTCTAAATCTATCTCTGTAAACATTTCAAACTTCTCAAAGGATGGTTCTTTGATTTGGAGTAGCTACTGCATAGACCCCCCTATTTATTATTCATATTTACTGGGAGTCTCCAAGCCGAATAGCTCAGAACAATGGAGGAATCTGCCCTAATGTGGAGTAATCTTCCTCTTCATCTATAAAATTATTATCTCTTTATACTATGACTTCTTCTTTTTTTCCTGTGGATTCATTATGATCTTGCACTACAATTCCCGAGAGTACAATCTTTTGGGCATGTTCTTTGTTCACATGATCTTATTTTCTTTCTCTCACTACTACAAATATTGTGATCTCTGGGACTTGTTCTTTATTTACCTACTCTTCTTGTCTTTCTTTTCTTCTCCAAACTTTTTTGTATTTGACATCGATGTTTTCTTTCATGGTGGGCTCTATCATGCTTCTAAAATTTCGAGCTATATGACCATAATTGTGGAATTTGTAACATTCAATGTTGTGGGGAGCCACATAGGTATTCCTTGTCTGAACATTTCTTCCATATTCTCTACAATATACAACCTTGTCCAAAGTTAGTATAAATAAAACCATTACCATAAAATAAACTTTCATCCCTAGGAGTGAATGATCCTCTTTGCGGTGCAGTCCTTCTGAATTCATGCCTCGGTTGATCATGATCTTCTCTTCTTTTGATTCCTTCATCATGATTGAAGATTCTTTGTTGCTTTAATGTGGAAGGTCTTATTGAAGATTTATCTCTATTATACTCATTCTTCTTTGGTTCTTGTTGACCATGATTCCTTCCTTTGATTACTTCTGCATAACTCTTACCCTTTTCTTCATTCTTCCTTTCTGGAAACCTGGAGTGCTTCTCTTCAAATTTATTTACTGATGATGTGGATTTTTCTCTCTCTTCAACGTTCTTGTTGAGCTTGACAATTTTAACTCTCAATGTGACAACTTCTTCTTCAAGCTTCTCAACCTCTTCTTCTTTCTTCATTATCTAAATCTTCATGACTTCTTCCATTCTCTTTGCTTCTTCAAGTTGGATCTTTAAGGATATGATTTCTTCTTCAAGTATTATTTCTTGTTGACTCAATTCTACTTCAAGAAGGTTTAAGTCCTCATATCTTTCCTTGAGATGATCTTTCAAAATCTTCTCTCTCTTCTCTGCTTCGTTTTTTTTCTCTACTATTTTGGCTTCCAAACATTGCTTCTCTTCTATCTGACTTTTGTATGTTTCTTCAATCCTTTTGGCTTCTTTTGTTTGGACTTTTAGGTTCGTAATCATCTACTAGAATTCTTCAGGGATTTGAAAACATTCCTTTAGCTTGATCAATTTTCTCCGAGAGAATTGTTTTCCTCTCTTTCTTTCTTCAGTTCATTTAACGCATTGATTAATTCTTATTCAAGATATACTATGCCTTCTTCGCATTCTTCTTCTTCTTAATTTGTTTGACATGATGAGAATATTTCTTCTTGTTCTGTTCTTGCATCTTCTTTAGCATTCTCTGGCTTTGTGATGGGAGACTCCTCAAAGTATAGGGTATGTAGCTTATCCCAGAGTTCTTTAGCTGATGAACATTTTGCAAATTTCTCTCTTATCGAATCTGGTAATCCTTCCCAAAAGAAATCCATTGTTATTTTTTTGTTTCTTTTCAATTCCTTCTTGGCTGCAATCTTTGGTTTCTTTGTAGCAGTGTATCCAATAACAATTGATTTCCAAACATCATAACCCTATGCATGTATAAACGCTTTCAATTTTATGTTCCACATTTCATATCTCTAACCATTCTGAACATCAAACTGTGGTACCCAAAACATAATGTACTCCATGCTCTTCCTTCCATTGGTTAAATTGTTTCTTGAAGGAACCTCTCTCTAATACCAATTGTTGGAATATTGATAGGGGGGGAGGTGAATTAGTATGAGCACTTTTACCACTTTTAACCACAATATAGATTCTTCAACTTTATCAACAGTATTTATCATTTCATCATAAAGGTATCATCTATGATTGCATTCAATATATCATGATCATATAATCATAAGCAACATCAAATACATAGTACACCATAGTTTACATGGAAACCAAAATGGGAGAAAACCACTGAATGCTTTCTTATATATTGTTGAGAATGCATTCATTGGAAGCACTAACTTCCCAATTCTCCAGCTACAACTGGAAGGAGGATACAACCCCCTATTTACAGGCTCCAACCTGAAGGAAACTACAACTCCCTGAATTCTCTGGATCCAACCAAAAGAAGGCTACAACCCCCTAAATTTTAGGATCCAACCCGAAGGAAGATCCAACTCCCTGATTCTCCCACGCCAACTGAAAGGAGGATAAAACCCCCTTTCCTTGCCCCATCTTGTCACCCATAAATATGTGTAGACCAAACTATCACTACCATAATCACTACCATTGTCACTACCATTGTCACTATCACTTCCATTGTCACATCAACTTGTAACATGTCAACCTGTCACTGTATTCGACCTATCACTACCACCAACCTGTCATTGTATTCGACCTATCACTACCACCAACCTGTCACTGTCACTGATACAAATCAATATCCTCAATCACTAAGAACACCTCTAAACTATTTGCTCAAACATCACCAAAACATGCCTCTACAAAGCATGTATGGATATCACAAACATATCATCACACTATATGTATCTCAACCATGTACCGAACTTGTACCATACAATGTGCCAAACCTTTAATCCTGCAGCATCCTTGTTGCATCATCATACCTTGTTGCAACTTGGAACAAGCATCCCCTTTACTTTACCTCATCCTCACTACCTCATATTCACCAATACATCAAGTGTTCACTAGATAGATATTCAATGAACTTGTATGCAAGAATGAGAGACTCTTGGTGTGTATTTATACTCTTCCATGTAACTTATTTTCAACCACTTTACCCTTAATTAATTTCTTGTTGTAACCAATTTACCCTTAATTAATTTCTCATTACAACTGTTTTACCCTTTTTCCTAATTTTAGGGTAATAATTGTTTTACCCTTTTTCCTAATTTTAGGGTCATAATTGTTTTACCTCTTTTTTTCTAATTTTAGGGTCATAATTGTTTTACCCTTTTTCCTAACTTTAGGGTCATAATTGTTTTACCCTTTTTCCTTATTTTAGGTTCATAATTGTTTTACCCTTTTTATTAATTTTAGGGTCAACCTGTACTTTCTTGTTACAACCATTTGTCCCTTAATTAATGACTTTGTAATTGTTTAGGGATTCTTAACCATTCTTCGGGGCTTCCAACTTTGTGAGGCCATAACTCCTCAACCGTGAGGAACCACGTGGTGTACCACCTACCATTGGAAACAACATGACGAGAACTATCCATCCATGAGTTTGTTACCTATATTTGTGATGTCCTTCACATTCAAATCCCTCAATCAAATTCAGGTTCCATAACCACACCTTCGAGGCTTCTTGTAGACTTCGTCAATTACACCTGTCTCTTGGACTTCTTCTAGGTATGAAATCAATAAAATTACTGAAAATCTCGAGCATACAAATGACAACCAACTTTCAAAAAATAAACCAATTATCCAACGATCTGGTCCACATCTTTGGGGCTTTCATACTTCTCCAAGGGTTGACTCGATCACATCTATGGGTATTTTGGACTTCTCCAAGGGTTGAAATCAATGAAAACCAACTGCCCAAACCAACAGTCCAACAAAAAGGATGCTAAAAATTATAAACAAAATGATTGTTATGCCTATTAGTCAATAGACATAAAAATCACATTGAATACTAACTTAGATAATTAATTTAAAATACACATTAGATACCTAGTGATAATTCTAATACTCCTCTAGTGGTAGTGATCTCGAATGGATCATTATATAATTTTTCATCTATCTCGATACTTTTTGGGTGGAAAAATTGGAGGAATTGGCTTGCAGAGCCCATTTTAGAGGTAAGCCCCAATTTTGTGATTTAGAGTCTGGAACCTTCAAGAGCTATTTTGAGGCATCAAATGGAACTTTTAGGGGTCAAATGTTTGTAAACATATCCCGCATCCCCTTGATGTTGTTATACATATTGAAATCTTTTCAATGGTGTGAAAATCACCTCAATTAGAGTTTGTATGTGGAAGTTATGTCTCCCACAAGTTCACCTACCCTGTTCACCACCATGGTACCAAGAGGATGCCACATCAACCCCCATTACCCTCACATATGGGGCTAGTCATGTGTAGACATTAAAAAATATTCTATAAGGTACAAAACACTAACAATAATTGAGGGTTGAGACATGCAAAAATCCTAACCATTATTTTTGCATTCTTATTGTTCGATAGTTTACAAAAGGATGTTTGAGTGGGAAATTGAAGCATAACGGAGGAGGTTCAAGATTCTTTGTCATTCATTCAGGCCACAATGTCCATCAAAACTCTATAGTGAGTGCCCCTTTCTTTGTACTTGCATTTCATAACTTAGAAAACGAGAGTTGAGCATAAGCCTCACTTTCTAGCTAGGTTTTCTCCCATTTTGGGTTTCCCAGGTCATATATTGTGTTCATTTGTGTGGATGGTGTGTTAATTTGTATGTTCTTTCATTTCAATTTTAGTTGTTTCCATAAATTTGAGCACTAATATAGTAATAATAAATTTTAGATCTAAGGTAATAAGCCACATAAGAAAATATTTCAGAATATTGTGAGATCTATTCAGACAAATTCTTCGAATGGAATATCCATGGTAGTTTACATATCATATTGGTATCAAAGCAATATTATTTAGGGGTTTTTGCGGGAAGTTGTAGGATCTAGGAATTATCTTAATAAGGAAGTCTTATAACCCTAGCCATGGTATATGAGTCCAATCCCAACAAACCTCAAGATGCGGTAGTGGAGATATTTATGAAGTTGGAATAATAATTCATTGCTATCTCTCATGCCATGGCCCTCCACATAGTGACTCTAGCACACAAATTTGGACCTTTTGGGCAGGTGGTGACTCTAACTTAGAAGTTGGATCGGATGACAAATTAGGAGATAATGAAGACTCATAAAATGAGCCAAAAAAGATCCAGACAAAGAGAAACCAATTTCTAGTGTCATCACTCCTTCAGAATCTATGTTTAAAATTGAAATAAAAGTGAATAGAAAATCATAACAAAGTGAGGTTGATGTTGTTAAGTTGAATCATTGGTTGCAACATTTAGAATTTTATATTAGTGTCCATAATATAGAACAAGAGAAAAATATTTCATCTTCCCAACTAAAATTATAGGACCATGCACTAACTTGATGGGAAAGCCACATGGAGACACTCGTGATGGAGGATAATCCCATAGTAACTAATGGGAGACATTTAAAACCACAATCAAGTCTTGTTTCTACCCTTTTATGTATGTAGAGAACCAATTCATTCATTGGTGTAACGTCCTTGCTATAATCCCTAGTTTAATTAATGCATAATGTAGATATGATATGTGTTCATGGCCAAGCGATGTAATATATGAATTGTATTATCTGAATTTAATAAATAAATGTGATACCAATTTTTGGGGGACATGGATGGAGATGGGGCCTTAGTAATCCAAAAGAGAGGGGATGGTCTAAGGGAATGTCTAAGAGAGGGGTCCAAGGGGGAATTATCCATGTCTATTAATTCAACCCACTTCCTAAAACTATTATTGGTATATGAACTTTCTAATTTCTTATTGAGTGTTCCCAAAGCCAATCATTGAATACATGTAAAAGGGTGGGTGTGAGAAGTCACATCCCATCATTATTGGGAGCATGGGGTTGAGGTACAATAAACATTAGGGAGTGTGAGATTCAATTTGTTTGTGGAAAAGTGTTGGCACCCAAATGTTTGGGATAGAGATTGCATGCATGCACAAACATAGTTGTGTGTGCACTATAGTTTTGTGTGCACTCTGGAAACTTCACAGTGGATGACATGAGGTGCATTCGCCAATCCAAGTTTTGTTATGCATTCCAAACTGATTTTTGCTATGTTCATCAGTCTAAGTTCTACTATGCATGTCAGAAATCAAGACGATACCACATGCACACCATAATCAAAGAAATAATATTAGGGAAATCTTCCCAAATGATTACTTTAGGAAGCACGAGAGATCGTGGAGCGGTAAGGGGATGTGCTAGAAAGGTATTTAAAAATGCCACGAATATAAACAGGATACATGGACTACATGTGGGTGACATAAGTGTAGGATTAAACCACAATCCAAGACCTAATTTTGAGAAGGAAATACTATGCTATCTAATTTCAAAAGAGAGAGGAGAGAGAAAAATAGAATTAATCTTCACACATAAGAGACTAAGAAACCAACTCTAATAAAAAATGTATTAATCATTTATAATGAGTACAATATATAGGAATCTCCACATGAGTAGTGATGCGCACTAGGTTGGGATTTCCATGTGCATGATCAAGTAAAATAATAACTACTCCCAATAGCAACAATTAACTAAAGTCAAAATTTGCTAATATTAAAAAAATGTGAAAAATATAGGCACAAACTTAGTGAGAACTCTACTTGAAGTCAACATGCATTGCATAATAGAAAAAATCTCCTAGAATAAGGCTAGAGTCCAAGAATGGAACTAAAGTCTTAACTGAGTGAGAATTTTTCTAATTATGGAAAGTCTCTAAATAAGTGAAGTGAGTTAACTCAAAGTATTACATGGGTAATGCACAATTCCCAAGGAGGATAATATTCTTACTAAAGTGTGCTCTATAGACATGAAATAGGAAATATATCTTACAATTAAGGAAATAGGAATTATCTCCTAAAAAATAGGAATTGGCCTAATGGTAGCTAAAAAATAGGAATTTGCCTAATGGTGGTTATGAGCCTATGATTTTGGATATCCATGGTATTTTCCCATTGTATTACATATAGGAATCCACCAGATAAAAATAGACCTTCTATAAATAGACATGTTATAAATAGCAGTCCTCCTAAATAGTAGTAAAAATGGAAAAAATGAGTATGTTACTAAGTATGTAGTTGAGAATGTACCCCAACACCCCCATTGAAACACAATCAGGGTGTGAAAAATGATGAGTCCTGGCAATATGAAGCCATGTTAGGTACTCATGTACAAGTATACAAGCATAACAACCGAACAAAAGTGAGGTAAAGAGGGAAAACCCAGTGGGAACAAAACCCCCTGTCAAAATATGCTTCTAACAAGAAAATAATGCTAACATGTTCAATTGCTAAGCTGATGTATCCCTCAATCCTAGAATGTCCCTCAATGAGAAAAACTTTTCTTTGGTGAAAGGATTTTTTAATATGTCTACCACCTGCTATGAAGATGGACATAACTACATACCAATGACTCCATCCTGAATATGTCCCCGAATAAAGTGCATATGAACCTCGATGTGCTTGGTTTGTTGCCTATAAAATGGGTCTCTACGCATCTTGAGAGTACTCTGGTTATCACACCATATAATTATCGGACAATGAAAATGAACTCCCAACTCTATAAGAAAGTGTTGCAACCAAATAGCCTAAGTAGTAAAATTCACTACACCCTTGTACTCTGCCTCTACTGATGATAAAGCAATTGTTGATTGCTTCTTACTTGACCAACAGATAGATCCTGATCCAAGGTAGAGGAAATATCCCGAAGTGGAATTGCGATCAGTGTTATCATCTTCCCAATCTAAGTCTATGTAACCAACAAGATCCAAGGAAGATAATATTGCATAGTGTATACCAAAAATGGTAGTTTCGTTGACATATCTGAGAATCCTCTTTGTTTCCTTACAGTGAAGCTCATGATTCTCCTACATGTATTTGTAAACTAATAAAACTACATAAGAGATGTCAGGCCGAGAGTGTGTAAGGTAGAGAATAATTCCCACCAACTTTCGATATCTAGTACAATCAACCAAAGGTGATGCACTGCCATCCTCTAGTCTAACCCCTGACTGAAATGATGTTGGAGTTGGCTTGAAATATGTCATATGAAACCTATCAAGTAGATCTATGGCATACTTTGACTTAGACATCTTGACTCTTGAATCATTCTAGCTGATTTCAATACAAAGAAGGTAATGTAAGAGTCCCATATCTGTCATAGAAAACCTGTCATGCAAAGCAGTCTTCACTGCAACAATGGAGGAGGTTGAGCTCCTTGTGATGAGTAAATCATCTGCATATAGAAATTTTATTAGAAGAGAATATATTTTCCTCATCATATACACATTAGGATATAATCTGCATCTAAGAAAACCTCTAGAGAGAAGATAAGAGTCCATTTTAGCATACCATGCCCGAGGTGCTTGTATAAGTTCGTACAATGACTTCCTCAACCTGAAAAATAATGATGGATCCTGAACATATCCATCTTGCTGCTCCATATATATCCTCATTAATATCTCCATGTAAGAATGCACTCTTCACATCCATATGGTGTACCTCCCACTTTCTAGTTGTTGCAATAGCTAGAGCTAATTGAATGGAATCAATATTGGAAATCGGTGCAAACATCTCCTCATAGTCAGTGCCCCTTACTTTTGAGAAACCTTGAGCTACTAAATGAGCCTTATACTTTGTAATTTATCCATCATCATTCATATTTTTCTTTAAAATCCACTTATGTCTAACAAGCTTCCAGTTGGAAGGTAGAGGAACCAACTCCCATGTGTTGTTCTCTATCAGGGAATTGTACTCCTCTTTCATAGATTCCTCCCAATGGGATTTTCCTTTAGCCTCTACATAAGACTGAGGATATGATCCAAGTAACATATAAAAATAAATAGGTATAAATGGATCCATGATAGTAAAATATTTCGGAGGCTCCACAAACAGATATCTAGTTCTCCGTTGATCGACAGGATCCCCCACTAGATCACCTACTTCCTGAAGTGTCTGTTGTGCCCATCATGGTCGATGCTCTAGACATGAAACTCATTGGTGTTGATAAGAAACATAAGATATATCATATTCATATATATGGTCATAAATATGATCTGAATAAGTCTCACGAAGTTCTGCAACTAGTGGAGATGGAGGTGTGGATTGCTCCGCAAGTACCTGTGAAGAAACCTCTTCAAACATGACACTCCTTTGAATAAATAGTGTATATGAAGGTATATAATAACCTATATCCCTTCACTCCCTATGGATATAAAAAAAAATTCACTCCTTATTCTGATCTTCCATAGATTTCTTCGTATCGGAAGGGATCCTAGCCCATGCACGGGAACCAAAAATTCTAAAGTGAGAGACTTCTGGTTTCTTCCCGCTCCAAGCCTCATATGGATTGAATACATTGACTAATTTATGAAGAACTCTATTCTGAATGTTCACTGCACAGTTGATATTTTCAACCCATAAATTTGGAGGTAGTGCTCTATCCTACAATATAAAGTTGGTCATGTCTTTCAATCTCCTGTTCTTTCTCTCTACTACCCCATTCTACTATGGAGTATATAGAACTATGTTCTACAACTCTATACCTAATTCTAAACAAATATTCTCAACATACCTATTCACATAGTCTCCTCCATTGTCTTTACAAAGATTCTTAATCCTCTTCCCATTTTGGTTCTCAACTAGAAGCTCAAAGACCTCATATTTTAATTTGAGAAAGTAGACTCATGTATATCTCGAAAAATCATCAATGAAAGTAAGAACATACTTATATTTATTGATCGATGGGTGTGGGAAAGGACCTGTAATTTCACTGTGAACCAAATATCAAAGTGATTATTCCCTCCATGCTTTACCTGTGTTGAACTTATCCTCATGACGTTTTCCTAGTATGCAGCCTTGGAAAACTCCATCTATGTATTGAATGTGGGGTAATCCATCTACCATTCCACCCTTACTAAGCCGATCTAAATATTTAAAATTTAGATGCCCAAACCTCTCATGCCATAACTTGGACTCTTAATTATTATGTGTTATAAGAGATACTAATCAGATTTATGATTGAAGTGAGAGAAGGTGTACAACGTAGAATAGTAATTAACCTCACCACTGGAAATTTTTGAACCATCTGACAGGTTAGAAATAATAACTAAGTCCAGAGTGAACTCCACCTTCTTCCCTGAACCTGAATGGATGATTTGATAGATGGAGAGAATATTCACTAAAATATATGGAACATGGAGTAATTTTGGCACACAGGGGTAGACCCAGGGTTCAACGCTTCAACAACGCACCAACAAAACCCTAACTACCAGCCCTTTCAACAACACCTACGAAGTAGATGAAGTCTCACCCAAGGTAGAGGAAGGGGTGGTTGCAAGACTCAGATGTCTGCAACCTTAGTTGGGACATAGATCTGTGATTTTAACACCTTAACAGAGCACTTAGCAGTTATAGATCATTAGTATTCAGCCTTAATCTACAACACAAGTAAACCCTAACAACAGATCAACACAATATTCACCCAGATCTAGTATATTCAAGCACTAAGCACATTCACATAAGTTAGATCTAATATTCATTCATATTATTCAACACTAAGATATCATATCAGATTCATCTAAGCATACATCTGTGCACTAAGAATTAATCATATGAACAATGAAACAACTATAATGCACAAAGCAACCATAACGCAGGATATACGTGGTTCACCCCCAGCCTGGGGCTACGTCCACCAACTCTTCTTCTCTTTATTTTCTTTTGTCAATATTCTACATGCACAGAGCCATAAGATCCTACTCTGCATAGGACATGAGATCTGTGTGCACTTCGCTAGATCCTCCTTCCCCAAGCTATATTACAGCACAAAGCCTTTACACAGTCACTTGCACTTAGCTCTGCAAGTTCTCAACACAACATGCACAAAGCATTTACAGTTTTCACTTAGCACAACTTCACAGAGATGCATATCTTGCCTTAGCACTTAGCAAGGTACCAAGCCTATTTCCTCTTCTTCTTACATCGCCTATACTTCTATTTATAAATTAAAAAAAGGGCCAAAACATATATAAACCCATGGCTCGACATCCCCATACCCATTACATAAGCCCAAAACCCAAAAATCCCTAAACAAGGGGTCGAGATCTTTCGATCTCTACTTCGACTTGCACTCTGGCTTCGACAGCCTATCAAAGTCCCAAAATAGGTCAAACATGACCAAGGATACTCAAAACTTGGTCAAGGGCCAACATGACCCCAAAACTCACCTGTGACTCATCCCGAGTCACTCTGATCTGGGTAGCTCTACTTAAAAATCCGTGAGCTTGGCTTGAGTTTCTTCGACCTGTTGTTGCGCCAAGGCCTCCTGCTCAGTGAATTATTAGATAACTGCTTCGTTGACAGGTCCCTCTAAGTGTTGTTCGACTGCAGTGACTACTTGTTCCATCTCTTCTCCTCAGCCTTCAATCTCCTCAAACAGTTGGCATGCTTCGTCCTAGACTAGTTGGAGCCTCCGAGTCACTTCCATGACTTTTCTCTATATGGTGTGGACCTTCTATTGAGTAGTGCGTTTTTCCTGGGATCACTTCATCCTTTCAACTGTTGACATGAGCTTCAACTGTGCTTGTATTGTTGTTGCTTGTTGGTTTGCCTCCTGGAGCTGTGACTCCAGTGCCTTTAGTTCAGGTTCTTCTGTAAGTCGCTCATAGGTTTGTGCACTTCTACTTCTAAGTTGTTTACATTCCAGAGAGAATGTTTTGATCCTCTCAACTACGCTCTGGGTAGTGTATTCTCTTTGGTCTCGCACATCCTGTGAGGTACTTGGAACTATTTGTAGCTCTAGGTATGTGATTCTCTGTTGAAGCTACTGGATAGCTTCCGCAAGTTGCGCTACTTGATGCTCCACTGGTTCTTCCGCCTTTTTCTCTAAGCATGTCAGAGAGCGAAGTGCTTTGCTAACTGCTTCTTTTACTCCAACCTACTCCACAAGCATTTGTTCCTTCTCTTGCTAGATCTGCACTTTCTCCTCTTCAAACTTGGCTTGGATGTCATCCTTCTCTTGTTTCACAACTCGACATTTCTCTACCATTTCCTCTTGTGATTGCTTCAGGGACACTATGGCCTGTCCTTTCTCTTATTGCACTTGACGAAGGTGAGCTTCGGTCACATCAGCTATTCTACGGAGTTGGGCAGGCTCATCTCCCAAATCTGGTTCTTCTGATGGCAGGGGTGTAGTGGATACTGCGTGGCTGGAGTGAAGGGCCTATTGTACCCCTCTTAGTTATGTATCATTTTTTTCATACATGGATGCTTGTTTGGCTTCAGTGTTCTACATAATATCCTGTGAAGCATCTAATACGACTACAATGATGAAGTTGAAGTCATCGAGCGTGAGCATAGTCTGCAGCTTAGTCTTGGTGGCTTTGGACTTCTTCCCTGAGGTAGGTTTCGTGGGGGAAACCTTTATTTTCTTAGAGGGATTAGCCTTATCATCAAGATCCCTAGGCGGTGTTACTTCGCCTTGCTTCTGCTGATCTTCTTTTCCATTGGTCTCTTCTTTATTTACTTCGTCGGCATCTCCTCATCCAGGTGATTCTGAAGCGGTTTCATCTGATGCATTTCTTAGGTTTTGTACCTCTTCAGTCTTCTTCCTTCTGCTAGGTCCATATGTATCATGATCTTCATGAGTTTCCTCTGAGCTTCCAATTAGTTTGGGATCAGACATTTCTACAGGGCCAGTAGGGATAAGGAGCTCTATAGACCAGTCCTTAGTTATCTATTTGAGGTCCTCCTCTGTGATCTTATAGTATGACTGAAGCTCTTATTTATGCTCATCTACATGCGCAGTGATATAAATAAAGTGTCGATCTGTGAGGAACTTCATGAGGGTTCTAAACCGGTGTAGGGTGTTTGGCGTCATACGAGCGAGAGCTCCAATAGCCCTCTTTAACTAGAGATAGTATGTGTGGAATACTACCTTCGACTGCCATTGTTTTCCCATATCGCTCAAGTACCAGAGCGTCGTGAAATTCGCAGCTAGTGGTTGGAACAACTCCATGTATGTGAAGGTCACACCTTTCATCATCTCCTAAGCAGTAAACGCTATCAGGATCAGCAACCAACTAAAATGGAACTCATAGCCCTGATCTCGAGCTTCGTGGCAATCCAATTCTAGCTGGTTGACTAAGTACTTCGCCCACTTCATTTGGATTCTTTCTACACATTTTTCGATGAGGTCAACAATGAACCATGTGACCTACGTAGGTCTATTATTTCTCACCATATTTTTTGAGATCAACTAGAAGGCCAGGCGCACTGCGCCATTCTAGATGGAAGCTACCTTTTAGCCTTGCGTCCCCTTTTCTACATCTCCATAGGTATCCTTAATTCTCTGTGTTAGGGCACGGTCTGCATCCTTCCCTAGGTAGAAGTCCTTTGGGTCGAGTCCCTACATGCTCAATCTGGTGATATTATGGACCAGCGTCAGATCAATTGTGATGTGTCTGTCTAGCCATAGATAGCCATCGTGGTAGCATGATAGTAGGATCGTAACACATGTGTTAACCTCTTGGTGCCTTCCAAAATGTGGAATATTCATCATATTCAAGATGGTGGACTGCGCGAGGTTCATATTCCATGGTTGGGGGATTATTTTTGAGTTCTTCCCCTTTGTCCTAGTCAAGTATCTATGAGGAGCAAGCATACTGTGGTTCTTTTGGTCCCCTAGGTTGAAGTCACTGAATTTTAATGTTGCGATCTTATCTTGCTGTGTTTTAACTACACGTATCCCCTTCAGGAGGTACGTAGTAACCAGAATGTAATCAAAGTCCCTTGGGATACTATCACAACTCACCATGCTAACCAAAGGCAGGATGTAGTCGGGCAGGATATTTGGGATTAACTTCACGTTTTCCAAGTCATATCGATGCTTGGTTCTTTTCTCAGCTGCATCTCGAGATGGTCTGGATTCGTGAGCAGTCAACAAGGAGGCTTGCACTCCTCTCATCGATGAGGCTTGAATCCCTGTGAAAATTACTTTTTCGTCCATTGGGTCAATTATAAATTCTTTGAATGACTTCTCTACAACACTAAGTTCGTCCGACATGCACGCTCAAGATCGAATGACTCGGGTCAATGACTGGATATTCAACGCAATAGATCAGGTGATGAAATCTCAGTAAACACAACGCGGTAGAAATGGGTTGGCTTTGATACAATTCGCAAAAGTGTTTTCAGTGCAACAGAAGATGGAATAACTAGACAGTGATGTAATGGATCTCTCCAATGGATGAGAGGCCTTCATCCATGTGGTTTTGTCCATTGTGGCGCGGTCCCAACAGTCTGATGGTGAGCTTTCTGGTCATAACTATTGTTCTAATTGTTCGGGGGCATCGGTCTAATGGTCATAATGCCTTCAATGGTTATATTGCTTCACCATGGGGAAGTGACATGTTGCATTGTTCTGATATCCCGATGAAGTTCTAGTTTTGCATACCTTCCTTCTGCGAAGTCCCCTCTGGAACCTTCTACAACTTTTCTATATTTCCTCTCTTCTTACTGAGATTTCTATCCTTCTTCCCTATGATCTGTGTCTCTGTATTCCTCTTTCCATTCTGATTCTTATCTCCTTTTGGCATAGTAACTTCACGTTGTTGAGATTCTTTCATAGGGTTCAAGGGAAATACTTCTTCTTTGTCTAGGGTAGGTTCTCCACTCTTTTACGAGTCTTCTTGTTTTCTTTCAACTTTGACATCCAAGTTTCTGGTTCTGAACAACTTCGATCTGTTCTCCTGTTCTTCAATCAAGTGTGTTATCCTCCTAGTCATGAAATGTTTTAATTATTGATTCTTCTCTTCTAGGGCTTCCTCTTCTTTTCTTCTAGTCTGATCCTTCTCAATCCAGGTTTTTCCTAGTAACATAGTAAATGGGGCATTGTTCTCAATAAATTTAACAACCTCAAAATCTTCTTGTCGAAGTTCCATGAGCACTCATAGATATCTGGGAGAGTCTTCCACATAGGGTTATTAGCTTTCCTCTAAATAATCTTATTCCTCCCAATGAAGGAATCATAGCAGGCTTTCCCAAAATTTCTCAGGTTCTTTCTGTCATGATATTCACCTTTGTTTTCTCATCCAGAACACAGTCAATGTCGAAGTCTCCTAGTCTTGTTTCTATGCACTCTTTTTCTTTGAAGATCTCTAATAAGTTGACATTTATGTGATCATCCAGGGTTTCTTTTATCTGTAGTAATACATCCTCTGGTTCTTTCTGGGGTTCTGCCATGGTCTTAGTTTCTTGACCATACTTAGGGTTTGCTTGTCTCATATTCATTCTTTCAACCTTGGAAATCATTCTAGGGAAATCCAAAACTTCATGGTCCATAGATTTACAACAAATACAACTAGGTCTTCTACCAGGGAATTCCTTAGCAAGATGTCCCGGTCTTCTGCAACTATAACAAAGGGTTAATCCTCTTTTTCTTTGAAATGATCCCCATCCTTTCATGTACTACGCACTAGGATCATAGTAGCTAACCTGCAAAAAATTATTTCTAGGATCCTGCATCCATTTGTTAGTCCAAGCATTCTTTCTATGCATATGGATAACATATATTTCACTATTCTTATCATATCTACTCATATCAAATATTATTTCTTCTATCTATGCCCTAGTTTTTAAGCTAGGACAAAATTTATCAAACATACCTAGATCCATAATTTTGAAACAAAAATTTCCACTTATCTTACCTTTTCAATCAAAAGTTTTCACTGTTCTTACCTTTATCAGAGCACAAAGTTTCAATATCTTACCTCTTTTCTTCAGATCCGACTTCTCTTCTTAGAACATATCTTTACAAGTCAATTAGAATACTATGCATTAGGGCAACAGATCTACGCACGAAGATTTCTCTTTTCTTCAGTTCCCAGCAATCACAATTTCAGGTCCCAGCAATGGAACCATTTGTTGGCACACAGGGGCAGACCCAGGGTTCAACACTTCAACAACACACCAACAAAAACCTAACTATTGGCCCTTTCAACAACACCTGCGAAGCAGATGAAGTCTCACTCGAGGTAGAGGTACGGGTGGTTGCAGGACTCGAATGTATGCAACCTTAGATGGGACACAGATCTGTGATTGTAACACCTTAACAAAGAACTTAGCAGTTATAGATCATTAGTATTCAACCTTAATCTACAGCGCAAGTAAACCCTAACAACATATCAGCTCAGTATTCACCCAGATCTAGTATATTCAAGCACTAAGCACATTCACATAGGTTAGATCTAGCATTTGTTCATATTATTCAACACTAAGCTATCATATCAGATTTATCTAAGCATACATCAATGCACTATGCATTAATCATATGAACAATGAAACAACCATAATGCACAAAGAAACCATAACATAGGATAAACGTGGTTCACCCCCAGCCTGGGGCTACGTCCACCAACTCTTCTTCTCTTTATTGTCTTCTATCAATATTCTACATGCATAGAGCCACAAGATCCTACTCTACATAGGACATGAGATCTGCGCACACTTTGCTAGATCCTCCTTCCCCAAGCTAGATTACAAAAAAAATCATTTACACAGTCACTTGCACTTAGCTCTGCAAGTTCTCAACACAACATACACAAAGCATTTACAATTTTCAGTTAGCAAAACTTCACACAAATGCATATCTTGCCTTAACACTTAGAAAGGTACCAAGCCTCTTTCCTCTTCTTATTACATCGCCTAGAATTCTATTTATACATTACAAAAGGGGCCTAAACATGGATAAACCCATAGGCCCGCATCCCCATACCCGTTACATAACCCCAAAACCCAAAAATCTCTAAACAAGGGGCTGAGAACCCGCGATCTCCGATTCGACTTGCGCTCCACCTTTGACAGCCTATCGAAGTCCCAAAATAGGTCAAACATGACCAAGGATCCTCAAAACTTGGTCAAGGGCCAACAAGTACATCCTAAAAGAATCCATGGTCTAGATCAACTCTACCCCTACTGCACACCTCTACAGGAGAATCATTGTTGGTTATTTGTTTATTTGAGTTTATATCTTTAACTTGATTGACCCAGGGTTCATGTCTACTGGGGTTCCAACAAAATCTCTAAAAATATCGGACCTCATGGTAAACTAGAAAGCAACGCAGTGTACAAAGTGCACTATGCAGTCTCACCTGACATAGTCTTAATGGGTGACTGTAATACTCAGGTGTTTGCAGCCCAGGATTGTGTGGAGATATGAGAGTGTGTGTTGAGAGTTCTATTTAAATTATTAAGCAATAAACAGTTATTCACTATTATGCATGGAATATAATCATCTTATTCATTTATCATACCAATAACTACTTAACAGTAAGGAAACACATGCATTCAATCACATAACACAAGTTTTACCGTGTTTCACCCCCTCCTGGGCTACGTCCACATAGATCTATCTTCTAAGCTCTTTTATTATAGCAGTTCCAAAACTACAGTGTCGCATGCTTTACAACTCCTCTCAGTCGGGTCGAGATCTATTATGAGGTGGACTAGATCACACTAGGATCCTGAGCTTGCGATCTAACCCTCAAGATCCACCCTCCTTACTCCTCTCCATCTCAACATCTTGCAAAAGTAGGTCATATAGAAAAATATTACAACTAGCTATCAAAACATAACTCCTCCTCAAGACCCTCTATATCCGCCTCTCACTCCTTTTTCTCCCCTCTCTATGAGACCCGAGTATCTATATTTATACGTTTATGGCTCATTGGCCATTACAATGTATTAAAAACACCATAACCCTAACGTTTCTAGGTATTCCATGCATGCACGTGTGTTTCTCTTCCTTCCAGTTGTCGCTTTCCTTGTGTATGCCTTCCTTCCCAAAATAACCTTTCTTTCTGCTTTGGCCTACTTCCAACAGGCCCCCAACAATTACATGTGGCTCATCCCAAGCCACCTAATATTTGTGTTCTTCGTCGATCTCCCTGGTGATCGCTTGGAACTTCTCCCTAAGCTTTGTTTCTTGCGTTTGAGCCTGCGCAGTCTTCTCCTTGAGTGCATCCAATGTCTGTACTACAATCTTGTTATTGACCAACCTTGCACATTTTTCCTGGGTATGTGCCATATATGTCTTGTCTTCCTCTGCATGTGCAATGACCTATGCTACTCTCTCTTGGAGTGGTTCCATTTTAGCCTCGCGCTCCTTTTTTTGCGTCTGCGCAGTGATGAGTTATGCCTGCAGTTTCTTCATATCTTGTGCCCCTTTGACGTGCTTCATGATGGACATTGTCTTCTGCCTCTGCTTGAGTTCTTGGATAGCTGAGCTTATCGTTTCTTCTTCTTGGTCCCATTGTTGGACCTGCTGATCCTCTTCTAGCTTCATCCAGAGTTGTATTGCTTTGTCGAAAAAGTCGATTGCTGCACAGACCTGTCGTTCTATCTCATGTATATGCTATGTTGCCTCATGCTTCCTTTTCTCTCTTATCTCCGGTGGAGTGGTAGGTGTGAGATGCTCATCGAGATTCTTGATCTACTGTTGATATTGATCGATTTTCTGCACAATCTGATCAATCTTCTTTGTTGTTGTGAGTTCAACCCTCTGCTTGGTCTTTGGAATATTCTCATAAGCTCTAACCACTTTCTTCTCTAGTCCCTTCACATGTTCCTTCTCCTCTTTGGTATCGAGCTTGGCCTACTCGAATACCAATTCCATCTCATCCTGTTTATCCTTTACCTCCTACAGTTTGGCTGTGTTCATGTGTGCACGAAACCATACTTCATGGGTAACGCTGACATGTAGTTTATATAGGGCCTTGGTTGGTATCCACGGCAATACCAACTACAATTGAGCCAGGTCCTTTAGGGGTGTCTACCCCATTATCTCGTCCATGCGTAGCATGCTGGGTGTAACGTGAAACATCACACTCAGCTGTGGTATTGTCTGGACTGTATCCCACTCGCTTGCTTCAAGTTCTCCTCCTATCTGCGATGTTGACATACTTGTTTCTATGTTGTTGTTAGTTTCCTGGACTTCCCCGATCTGCATGAGAATATGTCGCATGTCTGTCATCTCTTCTTCAATTGTTTCCCTATGGTGCGAAACAATCATAAAATCCTCGAATATGAGATCTTGGACCATTTGGGATACCATTTCTGCAGCATCCTTTGTGATTGTGTATTCGAGAGGTGTTATATGCGTCTTCATATTCTTGTGCGCACCCCCGTATGAGTATTTGGTCTCTTAGTTGGGCCTGGCTCTTGTGTATTAGGACTTGGTGTAGTCCCCTGCACTGTCTCGGCATGTTTTTTTTGTACTTGGGATGCATGTGTATTATTCTTCTTCCCCGTCTAGACTCTTGTCTTGGATGTCCCCCCTTTTTTATGATTTGGTTTTTCCTGGCTTGTCCTTGGTTTCTTGGGCACAGTGACTTATAAGGGTTGTGTATTTTCCTACCCTACCTCCTCGGCATGTGTATGTTCCTTCCTTGCCTCCTCCTCCTCTACCCCTACATGTATGTCTCGAGTGAGGACTGGAATCCTCCATTTGTCTTCCCAATCCTTGATGACCATTTCTATGTCCCCCTCCGTGATGCAATAGCACAGTTGTAGCCATTGCTTATTGGGGTCCTTTTGGGCCTAGATCCACATGGCATGTCAAGTGGCCCTAAAGTTAGCTATGCCCTAATAGTATGCAACATCCTGCAGTGTTATCCTCCAAATTTTGGCGATGGTCTCTTGCAGGTCACAGAGATATCCTTCGAATATAGCTACATTCATTCTTCTATTCTTAGCGTCTGAAGCAGCTCCAAGTGATAAGTATCTTGCTCCATGATTGGGTTTGGGTCTGGCGGAAAAAATACATAGTTCGATTCCTTCCATCCCATAATGGCTATCATCATGATCAACCATGAATAATGAAATTTTTTCGCCAAATCCTGCACAATCTTGTCGTCATCTAGAAACAGATTCAAAAGATAAGGGGCCCAGTTGATTGTAGTGCCCTCGACACACTGTGTTGCAGTTGCGACAACACCAACCGAGACTTCCTCCTTGTGACATTTTTTTAGTAGATTGCAGGCCATGATTTTAATGGCCATTCTTGTCATGCTGCCACTGATCCATTTAATAATGATTCCACACACCCCCCTTTCGATACCGTATTTATTTTTCATCTCCTCAGCAAGTGCTTTCTCCTTTTTTTTGTCCTCGAGAAATTGTGCGGGATACATGCCCCATGATGGCAGCCTTGTGATGTGCACAATGATATCTACATCTATTGAGACGAGCCTGTCCAGCAACAAATCTTTGTAATGTGTGGTTGCCATCAACTGTTTGACGTAATAGTTTTCATAATGTCCTCTGTCAAAGTATGGTAGGTCCAACATGTTGGATTACTAAGAGGGGGGGTGAATCAGTAATAGTGTAATAATCATTTTTCTTCAATTGTTATATCAATGTAGAATTATTATCCAATAATGAGCAGTAAGAAATAAACAATCACATACANGTACACCAGTGTTTTACGTGGAAACCCAAATCGGGAGAAAACCATAGAATGCTTTTTCTTATATGTCTTGAAGAATTACATTCATTGGAAGAACCAACTTCCTTTGTTTTCCAGCTGCAACTGGAAGGAGGCTCCAACCACCTAGTTTCTCAAGCTACAACCTGAGGGAAGCTCCAACTCCCCAATTCTCTTGCTACAACCAGAAAGAGGCTACAACCCCCTATGTTCTTCGGCTACAATAAGAAGGTGGTTACAACCACCTGTCCTTGCCCCTTCCTTCCACCCTAAAGTAGAAGTAGAATTATGGAACCACTATCACACTATCATTGTGAGATATATCGTTGTAAATCTGTACCAATAAATCTGAACCATGCATCAACCATGCATCAACCTATACCTCAACCTATACCATAAACAAGTGCATCAACCATGCACCAACCTATAATCAACCTGTACCATAAACAAGTGCATCCAACAATGTACCAAGTATGTACCAATCATGTGTCAACTACTCATCAACCAACATCATCAACTATACACCTCATGTATGTGTCAACTCATCAACTCCTTGTCTCAACCATGTACTCAACATGTAACTCAACCAAAATCCCTCATCCATTTCATCATCCAAATATGATTTGTATCTTTGTAATAGACCTAGTGTATATGATCACATTCCTGCAAACCTTCCTTAACTTTAACAACAAGAGACTAGCATTTTCATCAAACTTTTCTT
>ML784641.1:275416-290377 GCA_009831015.1 Picea engelmannii | reverse complement strand
GGTAATATTTTATTAATTGAAGTTTATGTTGATGATATTATTTTTGGTAGTTATGATGACAGGTTAAGCCTGAAATTTGCAAAAGACATGCAGAATGAATTTGAAATGTCGTTACTTGGACAACTATCCTTCTTTCTGGGACTTCAGATATGTTAAAGAAACCAAGGAATTTTTATTTCTCAAACCAAGTATATCAAAGAAATGCTAAAGAGGTTCATAATGGAAGATTGCAAACCAGTTATCACTTCCATGCAAACAAGTTGTAAGTTGAGCAAAGATGATGATTCAAAGTCTACAGATCAAAGGCAATACGGGTCAATGATTGGTACCCTACTATATGTGACATCATCCAGACCATATATAATGCAGGTATTTGGATAGGTGGCATGATTTCAAGAAGCGCCAAAGGAATCACATGTATTAGCAATAAAGAGGATCTTCAGATATCTCAAAGGAATAGAAGAGTTTGGATTATGGTATCCAAAAGGAAAATATCAATCACTTATTGCCTACACAGATGTAGATTGGGTAGTTTGTATTGATGATCGACGAAGCAACAATGGAGCAACGTTCTACTTAGGTGAGTGTTTGGTATCATGGATAAGAAAGAAACAATCATCAATATCTCTATCTACAGTCGAGGTAGAGTATATTGCAGCAGAAACATGTTGTACACAGGTTCTTTGGATGAAACAAACTTTGACAGGTATACAGGTTGACTATGATGAGCCCATTCCAATATATTGTGATAATACAAGTGCCATCAGTATCTCAAAAAACCCGATGATACACTCCAAGACAAAGCACATTCCAATCAAGTATCACTTTCTACGGGAACAGGTTGTAGAAAAGAACATCAGAGTTGAGTATGTGGGCACAAAAGAACAAGTGGCATACATCTTTACAAAACCACTTCCATGGGAAGCCTTTGAATATCTTCTCCAAACGCTTGGAGTTATTTCTACTCCAAAATGAATTATTTTTTAATGCTTATCTTATATGTCTTAGATGTACATGAGGAAGCATCATAAGAGGACAGTTCAGTTAGAGGGAGCAGCCCTGGATGGAAAGATACCTTTGCCATTGATGACAAAGGGGGAGAGATTTATCAGATGCGGTGGACAGAGGAAGATTTATCAGATGCGGAGGATAGAGGCATGGTTCCAGGGGGAGCATGAGTGATATGATTTTAGTATTGTATCTGAGTGTTGCCATCAATGCCAAAGGGGGAGATTGTTGATTAAGGTTGTTTGTCATCGATGTGAACCCTTGAAGAAAGCCCCTTAGCACAAAGGTTTAGGTAATGGACCCAATATTGTTTGATGTAAATATGACTCATTATTGTTTTTTCATGGTTTATAAGAAGTAAATATGGATGAACTCCAAAGTGGTCCCCTTATGCTGAAATCCCTCACGGGAAGACGCTTTGCGGAGTAAGAGAACCCATTCTTAATTGTGGAATAATGAGATGAAGTACAGTGAATTTTTCAGGGAAACTATCCTATATGGATAGTGATTTTCATTCAATTTCCTGTGGTATGTAGAACATCACATAACTCCTCACAGTTAGAGAGTTATGACCATGTGAAGTTGGAGAACCTAGGTTTGGGTAATGAACCCAAGTTTGTTTGATGGATAACGATATCATTTTTGATATATTTGAAGGTAATATTATTCTATATGGATAGTACATGTCATTCCATTTCTGGTGATATGTGGAATGTCACATAACTCCTCACGGTTTGAGAGTTATGGCCTTACAAAGTTGGAGGACCCTCATATGTCATCTAGAAGCCCCAAAAGGTCAAAGTAGTAAAAGTGGTTTAAGAGATTTTAAAAGGTAAATAATAAAGTGAAGTGATGAGTGTATTATAATTCAAATTGAATAAAAAATAAATTATTTCAATAATAAATTTAATGGAGAAATTAGAAGTTGGTTAACCCTAAAATAAGGAAAGCGGGCCAAGTGACCTAGAAGATGTTTTTAAGGAAGCTACTTGGAGAGTATAAATAAGAGGCAAGGCTCTCTCATTTTAATTACACTTGAGAATATTGAATATATATAGATGTCTGAGGTAACCAAGGATATATAAGCCTAATTTCTAAGGGAAGTTGAAGAAAATAAGGCTGAAATGCAAGGAAGGATAAATTCTTTTGATGGTGCTTTCTAAGGTATGTTATTTATAGGTCAGCTCACTATTTTCGCTATAACTTTTTTTCTATAATGATTCAGACCATGAAATTTCTATTACATTGAGAAACCATACCCAAGTATCTGTTGTAAAACATTCATCTTGTGGGTCATTGTATTTTTGGATTTACACTCCGTGGAAAATATGGTTTGTGGCTAGTCCTTAAACTAGTCAAAAACAAGTGTTTTGGGTAAAAACATCATAACTTCTTCATAACAAGTCCAAATTCAGTGAGACCAAATTTGTAGGTTAGGGTACAGTCTCTAGTATTCTTTTTAACTGTTTCAGAGTAATTCAACTAATATTTCATGTGGGGCACGCTCTACAAGTTCTCTCTCTAGAATAAGCTAGAATTCAACAAGGTATGTCATTTTTGCTATAACTCCTTTTCTGACAGGTTCCAAGTAGTGACACCTGGAGGAATTTCATAAAACACGCTGAATAACATTGTATATTACTTTCAGATATTTATACATTACAGGTTCAAAGTTATGATTACTTCAAGTTAGGGTTGTTGACTAATCCAAAAATAGGCATGTGAGACTAAAGAAACGTTTGATGAAAATGCTAGTCTCTTGTTGTTAAAGTTAAGGAAGGTTTGCAGGAATGTGATCATATACATCAAGTCTATTATAGAGCTAAAAATCATATTTGGATGATGAAATTGATGAGGGATTTTGGTTGAGGTACATGTTGAGTACATGGTTGAGACAAGTAGTTGATGAGTTGGCACATACATGAGGTGTATAGTTGATGTTGTTGGTACATATTGATAAGTCATAGTTGATGAGTAGTTGACACATGATTGGTACATACTTGGTACATGGTTGGATGCACTTGTTTATGGTACAGGTTGATTACAGGTTTTTTGGTACAGGTTGGTGCATGATTGATGCACTTGTTTATGATACAGGTTGATTACAAGTTGAGGTACAAGTTGATGCATGGTTGATGCATGGTTCAGATTTATTGGTACAGGTTTACAGTGGTATATCTCATAGTGATGGTGTGACAGTGGTTCCATCATTCTACTTCTACTTCAGGGTGGCAAGACGGGGCAAGGACAGGTGGTTGTATCCACCTTCCGGTTGTAGCTGGAGAACATAGGGGGTTGTAGCCTCCTTCTGGTTGTAGCTAGAGAATTAGGGAGTTGGAGCTTCCCTCAAGTTGTAGTGTGAGAAACTAGGGGGTTGGAGGCTCCTTCTAGTTGCAGCTAGAAAACAAAGGAAGTTGCTGCTTCCAATGAATGTAATTCTTCAAGACATATAAGAAAAAGAATTATGTGGTTTTCTCCCGATTTGGGTTTCCACGTAAAAACATTGGTGTACTATGTATGTGTGTGATTGTTTATTTCTTACTGCTCATTATTGGATAATAATTCTACATTGATATAACATTTGAAGAAAAAGAATTATAATTACGCTATTACTGATTCACCCCCCTTCTCAGTAATCCAACATCTTGTGCATAAAATTTACTCTCCTAGCAACAAGTTGATGAAACAATACACCCAAACTATTTGGGCCCTTATCTCTAACCTTTTATATTTCAACACCACCCATGTTAAAAGGGAGTTAAACTCAATGGTTGATCGGTTAGCAATTTTTGCAACCTACCCAAATCGAAAAATTCTTCCACACAGACTTGATTGTACCTTTCAATCCCTATATCGTCCACATATTCCCGACAATATAGAATCTTGGCAGGTCTTCCCTAATGATGCGAGCATTTATGCTTTTATCCAAAATGAACCTTTTAAGCCTAAGGAAATTATATCCATAGAAGATAACAAGATTCCTAAAGGCTTGACTCCTCTAGAGAGTTCATTTTCTTCGAGTGATGTAGGCAACAAGGAGAAACAAAAATAAGAAGAGTCGAAAAGGAAGGTGGATGAAACTATTTCCTTGAACATTGGGACACCCGAGACTCCAAAGAACATCAAAATAGGTTCCAAATGTTAAGATGAAGAAAAGGAGAATTTTTCCAAGTTGCTTGGTGAATTTCAAGATGTTTTTTCTTGGACTTATGAGGATCCTCGTGGTTTTGATCCTGGCCTTATACAACATGCCATTCCCATTTAGGAAGGTGTAAAACCAGTTAGGAAAAAACAAATACCTATCAACCCCACGCTAGAAGCAACTATTCGAAAGGAGTTGGAAAACCTTTTGAAGGTTGGAATCATCTTTCTAGTCAAATATTCTAAATGGGTCTCAAATCTAGTCCCCGTTCGAAAACAAACTGGTCAGATTAGATTGTGCGTTGATTTTCACGAATTAAATCGAGCTAGTATAAACTTTGAAGGACCATTTCCCTCTCCCCAACATGGAAATGATTTTGCAGCAAGTTGTAGGGTCGCAAATGATGTCCTTACTTGACGGGTTTTCCGATTACAATCAAATCAAGGTAAAAAGGGAAAATAAATATAAAACCACCTTTATTACTTGTTGGGGTACCTTTTCTTACGAACGTATGCCTTTTAGTTTATCTAATGAAGGTGCCACTTTTCAAAGAGTTATCCAATTATATTTTGACGATTTGATTGGTAAGATCATTCAGATCTACCTTAATGACTTAAAAGTTTACTCTAAAATCCGATCAATTCATTTTGGTCATCTGAGAAAATTTCTCATGCGATGTAGGAAATTTGGAATTTCCCTAAACCCTTCCAAGTCCATTTTTGGTGTTACCAAGGGCAAGCTCCTCGGACACATTGTCTCAGATTCAGAAATAAGTATCGATCCTGAAAGGATTGCTGCTATCCTTAACCTTCCTTCTCCTACTTCCAAGAAAGAAGTTCAATCCTTTATGGGGGTTATTAACTTCGTCTGTAGGTGTGTCCTATATTTTGCAATGATGGTCAAGCCAATCCATAATCTTCTTAAGCAGGACCATTCTTTTTCTTGGACTGATGATGTTGAAAATGCTTTTGAAGGGATTAAGAAAGAAATCAGCTCCGTACCGGTTTTGGCGAAGCCGGATTTTGAGAAGGAATTCATGATATATACTAATGCCACTGAGGAGGTAGTTTTTGTTGTCCTTATGTAGAATGATGACCAAGGAAACGAAAAACCTGTATCTTACATGAGTCAAAGTTTGTCTAATGATGAATTTAAATACTCTTTTATTGAGAAACATGCTTTTTCTCTTGTTAAGGCTATTGAAAAGTTTCACCACTACATCTTAGGTAAGAATACATTGGTAAAAGTCCCTTTACCTGCTGTCAATTTTTTTCTCTCACAAACTTATCCTTCAGAGAAGCTTTCACTTTGGCTTGCCAAGATCCAGGAGCATGATTTAAACATCATGACTTGTACCACTATTACGGGATGTGACCTAGCCCTTGACTTGGCTCAGCATGCTGAGAATGGTGAAGAAATTGATGAAGAAGATAGTTCCCTTTTAGCTCTCTTTTACATTGACAATCAAATCATCCCTGTGTCTGAACATCCTTGGTACAGGAATTTGGTTTATTATTTACAGAACCAAAGATGTCCAGACAACTTAGACACTCATCAAAGTAGAAGACTTTGTCTTGAATCTGCAATATATGTCATTATAGGAGACTTCTTCTTTCGAATATCAGTTGATGGTGTGCTGCTTCATTGTGTGAATAACGAAGATGCATAGAAATTGTTACAAGAAGCTCACGTTTATTCAAGCTCTGCCATTCATGTAGGAGGCCATTTTTCTGCAAAAACCACTGCTTTCAAGATTATTATAAAAGGATATTATTGGCCTTCTATCTTTTGTGACTCTTATGTTTTTTAGAGGTCTTGTGACGAGTGCCAGAAATTTATTGGGAAAGAACGTCTTCCATCCATGCCATTACAACCTATCCTGCTAGATTTTCCCTTTTCAAAGTGGGGATTGGATTTTATTGGTCCTATTAACCCTCCTTCTTCAACTGGGAAATTTTTTATTTTGACAGCCACAAACTATTTTACAAAATGGGTTGAAGCTGTCCATTTCAAACATTCCACAGACGATCAGGTAATTTCTTTCCTTGAAAATAATATTTTTTCCAGATTTGGTCTTCCATTGGAAATTATTATAGACAATGGTCTTGCTTTCATTTCTGCTAAGATGACTCAGTTTTTAGCCAAGTTGGGGGTTAAACATTTCACTTCGTTATCTTATTATCCCTAAGGAAATGGACAAGTTGAGTCCACCAACAAAAATCTGGTAAGAATCGTCAAAAGGCTCATCAAAGATAGGCCTCACCAGTGGCACACTCTCCTCACTTATGCCCTTTGAGAAGATCGAACTACCGCCAAAGTAATTCATATTGGAAATTGGGTCAGTCATATTGTACATGGGTCCTTTGTTGTTCCAAGCTCAATTTTTATACCGAAGTCTTCATGGTTATCATTATTGTCTGTTCTTGGATCTATTACTTTTTCCACTTGAAACAAACATATGTTAGTAACAACAAATAAAGGGAAATTAAAAGAAGAAACTATCCTATGCTAACATGCTATACAATATTCATTGAAAAGATGATGGTAAATCCTAGCTAACATAGGATAGCCATGCAAGTTATCAAGGTTGTATAGAGCATAGTTGACATGCATTTATGTATAGTGGGGCTGGTAATATGTGTTATGGGTGGCGTTGTTGGAAATTAAAGGTTGTTGGTATCGATGTATGGTTCAAGTGGATGATTTGTTCGATTAGCAGTTGGTGCATACTAAGAATTGAATGAACTTGAAGTGTGGAGGTGATGTGCACTTACTGTGCATCGCCTTTACCCCTACCATTGGATGCCACCCTAGTCAGATTATTGTCCAAACATTGTTGTTGTGGTTATGCTCTGATTTCTCAGCAGGGAGGAACCGCTCGACCAACTCATGTTTTAAGACATTCGATTACATGTATGTTATTTTTTTTGTCCCTTCATGAGTCTACTCTGGTTATGAAATGCATATTGGCTCAGGTGTATTAGTTGCGCTTTCCTTAAGAATTGCGACTGTGTAAAATGGTGATTGTGAATGAAACATTGATGATTCTCTTTGAAATGATGTTGAAGTCATAGCATTACTAGTTATCCTGGGGCATTAGCAGTCACAAGAGATATATGTTATATTTGTTGGTTTACTTAGAGGACCCTTGTTGGTCTTGGTGGGCTATCTTCATGCTTTCGTATTGTTGTATCTAGTATGTGGGATTTTATGCGGTTTAATGATTGAAGTGTTTGTGTCACCACGCATTGTACATTTGGTCATTTGGTTGATTTCTCCACTAAAGGTCATGAAATGGGTTTTCCTGTTCTTACTGGGCCCTGTCTTCACCTCTATGTGGTAGTTGTTTGATCGAAGGGCATGAGTTCTATACCCTACTTTCGTTAAATAACATTGCCACGCCAAGTTAGAGCCTCATGATCCTGATTATTTTCGGCACGAAATGAGATCAGAGATATAATAAAGAAATGCATAGAGATATCACAGATATTTAATAATATAATAGAAATATATCAGAGATGCAACCATAAACATAGATATATAGTAATACATGATTTCTATTAATGAAATAAATGTACAGAGACTATAAAATATAGAGTGAAAGACTCGATAGAATGGTGGGAGCTTATCTCTGAGAAGAGATGTGACGGCTACTCGCATTCACAAGAAGATGATTACAATGAGGCTCTAAAGGCCTTTTTACAATAAACATGAATGCCAAAATTCCTAGACATCCAAAAACCTATCCCTAGGAGATGAAGCGTCAAAATTCATGTGGGCCCCGTTTGGGTAAGTTAGTACATCAACTTCTCAGAGTCATAACTTTTGCATACGATCTTTGTTTTAGGCATATGATAGCTCGTTGGAAAGGTATCATCAAGGAGATTAATTTTGTGGGATTAATCATCCCTTTGACTATCATTGAGAACCTTGATCTCGAAAAACCTTCATTTTGGCCCTCAAAATGGCCCCGGAAGTTAAAAACTGCTAAAAATAGTAAATTCCCAAATTTGCCAAAAAACTGTTTTGAGCCACTTGGAAAAGGTGGGTGGCCACCGATATCCACCTGGATCAATCCTCCCTCCTTAGGAATCAATGGTATCCATTGCATTGAGTTCCCGGGGGAGAGGGAAAAGCGTTTGCTAAATCTACATCTTGGTGAGTTGCTTGCCTTGCTGGACACGTCGCGCTACTCAGATTGTGGAAGTTTGTCACGAACCTGTTGAGGCTGAGGATTTTCAACAAGATAGGCTACATGAGAGGATGATGTGTAGAAACAATATTTTTTCTTTGTTGTAACCTTGTCGACCTGCTTCTGTTGAATAGAAGGTGCTTGCGGCGAAGCTATAGTGGTTGCAGTGTCCTTCTGTTCCCCTTTTGAACAGACTATGAAGAAGCTGAATTTTGCAGTATGAGATACTCCCTTGCAGCACTTTTTAGGTGGAACAATAGTCAGAACTACCTTTGGTATTCTATAGAGATGACCCCCCAAAGAAACAATGACACTGTAGGGTCGAGATTCATAAATAGCATACCGCTTCCACATATATCATTGGCCCAAGAGAACATCACATAAATCTAGTGGGGAAATATCACATAATACCTCATCCTTGAAGGGTTGGATGCCATATGACAATCGACATTATTGGCTGACACAGAGATCTTTTCCTTGGCGAAGCCACCCGATCTTGTATGGCTGCAGGTGTGGTTTGTTGACAATCCCAACTGTTTGACGACCTCTGCTGAGATGAGGTTCTTTTGGCTTCCACTATCAACAATAAAATGTAGTGGGGTCCCCTTCACCCACATCTCTGAATGAAAAAGGTGCTCCCCCTCTTAAAGATCTGTTGGTTCTTCTGGTTGAATTGCTCTGGTCATGACAACAGCAGTGGGGTCTGCATCAATGATCTGTCCTTTACCAGTATTTTCATAATCAGATTATGAATCAGGGTTCGACTCATTGTCTTTGATCTCGGCCACCAATGATTGTTTTGAGAAACATTCATCGGTGTTGTTCCAAGGGATTTTGTGGAAATCACACCATTTTCTGATGTCCTTCTTTGTCTTCCCGTGACCCTTATTTTCATGTGGCTTGGACTGGTTTTCAGGAGACGATTTGTTAGGGATGTCTTTGTCATACTTTGGTTGTTGCGGATTTGTAGAACCAAAATCTCATTTGTTCTAGTGCTTAAATTTCTGCTTGATTTTAACAACATATTGATAAGCAACATTGAGTGATGAGATGTCCAAAAAATCCATTTCAGTTTGGATGTATCTGTGTAGAACCCCACGGTATTTTAGAACCAAATGTTGTTCGGAGTCTTTGATACCTAGCTTGGTGCGTAAGGTATGGAAGGTATTGGTGAACTCCAGAACTTCTTGGCCCCTCTCTTGCCACAGTGTGGTCCATCTCATGTATTGGTCCTCATAGTTGGCAATAGGGTAATATTGTTCCTTTACCGTATCCACAAAAAAATCCCAAGTGGGATCGGCCCCATATATTTCAGACTCCTCTGTGGAACTCTGCTCCCAATAAGTTTCCCACCAATATTTTTCATGGGGGAGAGCTTTAAGGAGTGCGAAGGTGATCTTTTCTTTGTCTGAAAATTTGTGAACAGAGAAATAACCTTCTAGCGAATTTAACCATTTGTCTAGGGCTTCTACATCTATCTATCCTTCAAATACAGGAATATCAAAATTAAATTGTACCTTGAAAGGAGAGGTGCCTCCAA
Source organism: Picea engelmannii (assembly GCA_009831015.1). NCBI lineage: Eukaryota > Viridiplantae > Streptophyta > Pinopsida > Pinales > Pinaceae > Picea > Picea engelmannii. Next base: position 280,495 of record ML784641.1, on the reverse strand, counting down.
AGTGGATGCTTGATGAATATGTTCCTGTTGCTATCGACAGGCGTTGAAGTATGTGGGAAAAATTCTCCATCATTTCGTCCCTCTGTTGCGTGAGATCTTGCTCAAGAAACAGAATGATAGGATCATTTTCTCTGCCACTTTTATTTTCTTCCGCCATTGAGGGTTTCTTGGGTGTGCAAGAGTGATTTTCCTCAAGAGAGACAAGATTGAGACCCAACTTGCTATACTTAGACCTCATCGGGGACATGCACTAAAAAAGAAACGACCAAGAATAGCCTGCTCTGATACCACTGATCCAGATTATTTTTGGCATGAAATGAGATCGGACATATAATAAAGAAATGCATAGAGATATCACAGATATTCAATAATATAACAGAAATATATCAGATATGCAAACATAAACACAGATATACAGTAATACACAATTTCTATTAATGAAATAAAAGTACAGAGACTGTAAAATATAGAGTGAAAGACTCGATAGAATGGTGGCAACTTATCTCTGAGAAGATATGTGGCGGCTACTCTCATTCGCAAGAAGATGATTACAATGAGGCTCTAAAGGCCTTTTTACAATAAATAGGAATGCCAAAATTCCTTGACATCCAAAAACCTAACCCTAGGAGATGAAGCGCCAAAAGTCATGTGGGCCCCGTTTGGGTAAGTTAGTACATCAACTTTCTAAAGTCATAACTTTTGCATACGATCTCTGTTTTAGGCATATGATAGCTCATTGGAAAGGTATCATCAAGGAGATTCATTTTGGGGGCTCAATCATGCCTTCGTATTTCATTGAGAATCTCAATATCAAAAAACCTTCATTTGGGCCCTCAAAATGGCCTCGAAAGTAAACTGCTAAAAATAGTAAATTGCCAAATTTGCCAGAAAACTGTTTTGAGCCAGTTGGAAAAGGTGGGTGGCCACCGATATCCACCTAGATCACCTCACCTCCTATTATGGCCCATGTCATGGAATTGTTTCCTGTCCACAAATGAATCATATCTCTCTCTATGTGTACACCTTTGGCCTCAAAGTTTTCACCATTATGAGGAGTTGGCTATGTTCCCCCTATGATGGCTACTGAGCAAACCCTTAACCCTCCAGTCTAGAGTTTCATAGAGAAGACTGTCGGGCCTATCAAGTTTGTTATGGGTTATTTTAGATTGAATGTATGGTTGATTACTTTGAATGCAGACTCGCCCAGTTGGTCATATGACAATCGAGTTGGTTGGCATTTAGTTATTGCCTCTGTGATAATAATAACAAATATTGCATTGTTATTGGCACAACTCAAATTACACAGTCACTCTCCTTATGATAAATAACTCAGTATTTCTTAAGGAAGAGGGTCGCTTTCCCGATTGGAATTGATGCATGGGTATGCATTCTTTTAACAACTTGTTATGTCAATTGCTTTTATGACAGTGATGATTGATTGGTTGATACACAGTCACTGGTATTGTTGCACTAAGGATTGTTTGGATGTTTAGCTGGCATTGGTTACAAATGTTTGATGTTTCTCACACCTATCGTGTTGTGTGCATGGGTTTTTGCACAATGAAATAATGTTCATGGTAACTGTGGTTTTCTTTGGGGCTGAATGATTATGGGACCTGATGACTATAGAAACTATACCCATTGTATCCTTATGATTGTTCGATTGTATAAGCCTAAGTTTGCACAGCATAGTTGGTTATAGTTGGATTAAATCAAAGTAATAGTGTGTTTTTAATGACTTAGCACTATGGATTGAGTTATTATTGTGACTATGTGTTTGATTTTGTTAAATGGAGATATTGCATCATAATGTTTTGGTGATTGTGCACTATGTATAACATGGATAGCTTCGGTTTCACAGAGTTTTAAGCGTGTTTATTTGTTGCAATCAAACATTTGTTAATAAGGGCATGTCGTTGAGACCTCGTCATGGTTGATGGATGGCCCAACTTTTAAGTCATATTGAATTGTTTTTTTTACAGCGGCTGAATTACATTGCCTGGGTGAGTTACCCTTTGCATAGCTTGTGTCTAAATGGTGGTTGTTGGTTATATGTTTAAATATCAATTCAGATTTTGCAACTTAATCCAAATTATTGGGTTTACTTCCTATATATATGTTTAACTAATATCAGATCATTTAAATGATAGGCCCGATTGTAGTGGTTATGTGACTTCATTGTGAATTCTGGAAACATGAATTTGAGTATATTTGTTGATTGAAGTAATGTATGGGCAGTGGTTGATTTCGATGGTTAACAAAGTGGAAAGGCTATTGTTTGGAAATTGTTATAAGATGCAAAGAAGGGAACAAAATCCTCTTTATAGATTGTGTAGAATGCATATTGTCTTGTGATGGCACTGTGTTGGTTATTTGATTATGAAAAGTAAACTAGTTAAACACACAAAAATTGTTATTTTGTCAAAATGATTGATGGTTGATTCATCTATTTTCACAAAATGTTTTACGGATCACTTAATTAACTTCATGAACAATAGTCGTCTTTGTTCCCTTCCATTATTTCATTTTTCACTAATTACAAACCTCATCACCTCCCATATTCATTTTTCCACTCCCTGTTCTGAGATTAATTACAGTCAAGAGAATTTTGGTGTTAAAGAAGTTGAAAGTGGAAGTGTCTTGTGTGGATTACAATGATGTTTTATTGGTTTTCTTATAGTTGATTGTTGTTTTCATTGAGCAGTAATCATGCTTTTTCCCCCCTCATAGAATCATGTTTTCACTCAATACAAACCCCTCGCATATCCCAGAACCCTTTTCACCCTCTGCTCATTGATAAATGGTAAAACAATTTGTATGGATTGGATTGCATGAGTCTAATATATTGCTGAGCCAAAATCCATTTCATATTTTAAAAGAGTTTTCATGTATGGTTAATTAAAATATCGTTGCTAATCAATCACGCATGCAGGAACGAGTTATTCAAATAAAAGGCTAAAAATAGAGGCCTATTATGCTTCTATCAAAGAGAAGGACTAAAAACTAGTAGCATCAGCAAAGGAGAATATGACTTTTGAGTTTTATTCTATCTATTATTGGTGACAGTTGAATTCAGGAATGATTGCACAGTATGTTTTATTGTGGATATGTAAGTAATGTCATTTTTGGAAATAGTTCAAAATATCATAAGCTAATGGGAGTCACAAGGGGTCCCACCTACTAGTTATTATTTATTTATGACCCTTATTATAATTATTAATATTCCCCCTAACTAAAGTTAGTTGAGTCTTTTAATTAACTTAACTAATGAATTGGTTCAACTACTCCAACCAATTCTAATTATTAAAATCAAAAGGAAAGGGAGGAACAAGAGGAGATAGAAGTTGAAGCATACTAAGGTTTTCTCTTTGAGTTTATGTTGAGATAGTTCAAGTTTCATTCATTCATTTATTCATCACAATCCTAATTCTCTTTTATGATAGAAGGATCTTATTGTAGATAGCAATATTCAGGGCTGAATCACATCTTCAGACACTTGTTTTTTTCAGTGGTGTTGATCTATCTTTGATAGTCTGTGTAGACTTGTATGTTTGTGAATTATTTTTCATGGCTGATAAAGGGTATTGTGCAGAGTCGAGTGGGAAGCAATCTGTGGAAAGATGATACAACGTTTAGAGTTCAGTTTTGGTTTTCTATCAGAGTTCATTTTGTATGTTCCATAAGGGATGTCTAAGTTTGACTTTGGTCCAAAATTTATGCATGAGTTTTTTTAAAGAAAATGACTCTTTAGTGAATTTGAATGAAATAAAGGATTGCTTTATGTCTCATTTGTCCTGATTATCATCTTGGTGACTTTTCTTCTATTTTTACATTCATTTCAGAAAGTGATATGTTCAGAAAATTATATAAAAAGTGAATTTCTAGCAAGATTTTTGTTGATAAAAGACTAGCCTAAGCACTCGTAATTAATACTTGTGAGTTAGGATGTTATTTTTGTTGGCTATAAACATAGGGTGATATTCCCGTATATTTTTCTTTAGCCAAGCATAATCTGAAAATGATTGAATAAGATAATTTCATATATTTTCCTCAATAGTGTGCAAACATGTATGGCATACAACGTGTCGATCAGAGGGGAACCAAAGAGATGAGTGTCCTACATTGGGAAACTATATGGAGACAGGTGCACCGAATCAATTTTCGATTGGACCTCAGATGAAATGGTGTGAGATCCTTAGATAGTGGGGACATATATCACCCCAATTCCCAACACTGAAGAAATATCAAAAGACACATCATACTTTGTTATGTGAATTCCTAAAATCCATGGGGCATGATGTGAACAACTTTGGTCACTCTAGTTGATGCAAGACCATACCCATGATGTATTTGGGGTTCATGAGAAGTAGAAGGGTGGTGACCATGGAAGTGATGAGAGAGGCGGATATCAAGGAGGCCCTAGGAGCGGATATGGATGAGGTCAAAGATGAGGATACAGAGGAGGTGTAAGTATACCCCCCACTTGTTTTAACTGTGGTGAGATAGGCCATGTGTAGATATTTTGTGCAAAACCGTCCACTCTCTATGGGTATTGTTATAGTCCCGAGCATGTCATAGAATAATATCTCCACTTTCTTAAGAAGTGGGAAGAGAAGAAGACACATTGAAACATGGTTACTATAGCGCCACATGGGTATCGAAAGAATGATTATGAACTTAATGTGTGGGTGATAATCCAAGGTAGAGAAAATACGAGAATGGACTTTGAGCATGGTGAAAGATTGTGTTAAAGGTCATAGGGGAATATAAGAAAGGTAGCACAACCCCCTCCTAAGTTTGATGTTGTCCAACATATGAAAAATTTGTGTGACATTCAAAGGGACTTGGAGAATAAAAGAACATGAGAAGATTTGCAGTGTGTGACACAACGGTTGCTCGAAGAGGCCCATATCTATGAAAAAGTACATAGAGTGAAACAATGGTCGTTGAAGGAAGCCTGAGCTCGTGAAGAATTGCAGCATGCCACATAGAGGTCATTAGAAGAAGCTCAGTTGCATAAGGAATTCTATCACTGGATACAAATTTCACTGGAAGAAGCTCACAGACAAGAAGTGTTAG
>ML784641.1:247256-260919 GCA_009831015.1 Picea engelmannii | reverse complement strand
AAGATCCTTCTAGAAGCGGAAGCTTCTATTAGGTCTTCTTACATCCACCTTATTCTATTTTATTGAAAGGTCTTATTAATATTGACCTTTATTACATCTGAATACATTGATCTACCTATGTGCGGGTTAGGACCTTAACACTTACCAACCCTATCATTGTTATGTTACACTACTCTGCCCTGTTTGCATCAGTGTCTTCTGCACACCTCTATCCCTTTCTGTTCTTCAGCCTTTTATGCTCTATGCATCATATCCCTTCAATGCACCATTCCTCGACTGTGTATTTATGCTCCCGCGTTCTCCCTCCTTGTACACACCTCAATTCTCCTACACAGTGACAACCCTTATCTCTTCTTTGTTTAGCATTCTTATAGTCTCTGTTGTCTTTGTGCATGCAATATTCGCAATGCTTCTGCATGCTCACTCCGCGCCAAATTCCTCCGCAACTTGAGTGCTCTGTCTGATCATCATCATGACTCTTAAGCTTCTCTGGTCGTTTTCCACTCGTTCAGCATCACTATATGTTGTACTGAGATTCCTCAACCTCTCTGGTGGTTTGAGACTCTTCGTCTTCTCTGTGACAGTCGAGCTCACCTTCTTTGTTCCAATTACAGGCCTCAATGCTCATCCAGCTGTCAATCGCCTCCACGAACATCTTCATCCCTCTTGAAGATTCCCAGAGGCTCTTCACCTTCTCTGTCAATCATCCCCAAGTGTCTTTGAGTCCTTTGGCTAAAACCATCAGTGGTTCCTGGCAGTTACACTGTGTCGTGCTACAGTAGCCCTCTGATCTTGTTCAAATTCACCTGCACCGTTAGATTGATTCCATGGGATATTGTATTCATTTCGGCATTCGTGTGACCATGTGTCTCGACATCCCCAGTTGTGATCCCCGAAAAGGAGCTTGGTTGCTCTAGCTCTTTCCTCCATCTCTCGTTGATGTGACAAAGGGTTGTGACCACAGCCTTATGCATAAGGCGCTTTCGCAATTTCGCATTTCGTGAATCTGGAGATGAGGCATCTCGACTCTCCAAGTCGTGATCCCCAAAACCCCGAAATGGCGTGGGATCAACGGTCTCGATCAACACTTGATCTGACGGCTCAGATCATTTCGTGATTTCGCATTTCGCGATTTGGACATTCTTGATGTTCAGTGTTCTTGTCACTACCAAGTCCCGATCCACGAAACTCCGAAATGGGGTCGGATCAATGATCTAGATCACATCTTGATCTGACGGCTGCGATTAAGTCACAATTTCGCATATCGTTATTTTAGGATTCCTGTGGTTATTATTCTTTGACATCTTCAACTCTCAATCCGCGAAACTCCGAAATGGACTGGGATCAACGGTCCAGATCAAACCTTGATCTGACGGCTCAGATTACGTCACGATTTCAGGATTCTTGTGGTTATTATTCTTTGACATCTCCAACTCTCGATCTGCGAAACTCTAAAATGGACTGGGATCAACGGTCCATATCAAACCTTGATCTGACGGCTCAGATTAAGTCGCGAATCTGCATATCGCGATTTCAGGATTCTTGTGGTTATTATTCTTTGACATCTCCAACTCTTGATCCGTGAAACTCTGAAATGGTATGGGATCAACAGTCTAGATCAAACCTTGATCTGATGGCTCATATTAAGTCATGATTTCGCATATCGCGATTTCGAGAGGTTAGGGAACCCCGTCCCTTTGACTCTCCAGTCAACGAACTGACGATCTTTCCCCATGTGTCCTACCTGATGATGGACGGTCCTCCTTCTTTTGTGATTTTATGAGTCTGCTACTCCTTGCACTTTAAAGAACGTGCAGGTTCTCCTTGATCTGACGATGATCGTATCTCGTGCTTGGATTTAATGCCTAAGATCTATCCTCCTCTTCAATGCGCTCTTCTTGTCTACATTGAGATATGACAGCCATCGGGAATTCTGAATTGTTGATCCAATGATCATTGTTGCTGCTCTTCCCCGATTATCACTGCACTACTGATCATCATTTTTGTACTTAAGCCATCATCGTTGTTGTACTTGCCATCAATGACAAGCATACGCTGCCTGTAAAACATGCCAACAAGAAGAACTACGATGAGTCGAACAAATGGAAATAGAGGACCACGTGCATGAATAACTAAAGAGCATGATTGTTGGATTACTAACAGGGGGGTGAATCAGTAATAGATAAATTTATATCAATGTAGTATTATCATCAAATAGTTTCAGAGTAAATAAACAATGAAAAAATGATAAATCACACACAGACACAGTACACTAGTGTTTTACATGGAAACCCAAAGCAGGATAAAACCATAGAATGATTTTTCTTATATGTCTTTAAGAATTACATTCATTGGAAGCACCAACTTCCTTTGTTTTCTAGCTACAGCTGGAAGGAGGCTCTAACCCTCTACTTTCTCAGGCTACAACCTGAGGGAAGCTCCAACTCCCCTATTCTCTGGCTACAACTAGAAGGAGGCTACAACCCCCTATTTTCTCCGACTACAACAGGAAGGTGGATACAACCACCTTTCCTTGCCCCATCCAATCGCCCTGATGTATAAGTAGAATGATGGAATCACTGTCACACTATCACTATGAGATATACTGTTGTAAATCTGTACCAATCAACCTGCACCAAACAACCTATACCAATAACCTGAACCATGCATCAACCATGCATCAACCTGTACCTCAACCTATAATCAACCTGTACCACAAACAAGTGCATCAACCATGCACCAACCTGTACCACAACCTGTACCATGAACAAGTGCATCAACCATGTGCAAAGTATGTACCAATCATTTATCAACTACTCATCAACTATGACTCATCAAGATGTACCAACATCATCAACTATACACCTCAGGTATGTGCCAACTCATCAACTACTTGTCTCAACCATGTACCCAACATGTACCTCAACCAAAATCCCTCATCAAATTCATCATCCAAATCTAATTTGTAACTATTTAATAGACCTAGTGTATATGATCACATACTTGCAAACATTCCTTAACTTTAACAACAAGAGACTAGCATTTTCATCAAACGTTACTTTAGTCTCATGTGACTAGTTTTGGATTAATCAACAACCCTAACTTGAAATAATCATAATTATGTACCTGTAATGAATAAAGATCTGCAAATAGTACAGAATGATATTTAGTGTGTTTTATGCAATTCCTCTAGGTGTCACTACTTGGAACCTCTCAGAAAATGAGTTATATAAAAAATGGCATACCTTCTTGAATTCTGGCTTATTCTAGCTTGTAGAGTGTGCCCCACATGGAATATTTTCTGTATGGATCTGAAAATTGTACATAGAATACTATAGACTGTATTCTAACCAATAAATTTGGTCTTACTGAATTTGGATCTTTTATGAAGAAGTTATAACGTTTGAACCCGAAACACCTATTTTAGACTAGTTTCATGACTAGCCACAAACCCTATTTTCCATGGATTGTAACTCCAAAAATACAACGACCCACAAGAGAAACTTTTTACCACGGCTACTTGGATATGTTTCCTCAGCAGCCTCCCAATTTCACGGTCTGAGTCATTCTAGAAAAAAACTTATTGTGAAAATGGTGAGATGATGTAAATAACATACCCTAGAAAGCATCATCAAAAGAATTTATCCTCCCTTGAATTTCGGCCTTCTTTACTTCTCCTTCCTTCGAAAATTCGGATTAGATATCCTCTGGTTACCTTAGTCACTTGTAGATATTCAATATGCTCAAATTTGATTTAAAAGAGAGAGTCTTTCCTCTTATTTTTACTTTCATGTAGCTTCCTCAAGGGGTTGCCTTTTAACCATCTTAACCCACTTTCCTTATTTTAAGGCTAACCCACTTCTAATTTCTCCATTAAATTTATTATTTATTTATCTTGTATTCACTTTGAATTATAGTACACTCATCATTTCACTTTATTATTTACCTTCTAAAATCTCTTAAACCACTTTGACTACTTTGACCTTTTGGGGCTTCTAGATGACTCATGAGGGTTCTCGAACTTCACATGGCCATAACTCTCTAACCGTGAGGAGTTATGTGATGTTCCACATACCATTGGAAATGGAATGACATTTAATATACATCTAGAATATTATTTCCTACAAATATATCAAAACTCATACATTATCCATCAAATAAACTTGGGTCCATTACCCAAACCTGGGTTCTCCAACTTCTCATGGCCATAACTCTCTAACCGTGAGGATTTATGTGACGTTCCACATACCATCGGAAATGGAATGACATGTAATATCCATATAGAATATTCTTACCTTAAAATATATTAAAACGCATACCATTATACATGAAACAACCTTGGGTCCATTACCCAAACATTTGTGCTACTGGAATTTTCTACCGAACTTTCTCCAAGGGTTGACATCAATCACTAAGGGTTAAAATCAATATACAATATCACTATACAATGGTTGAAATCAATGAAAAAAAAAATCCATACCAATTCTCCATCAACCTAAGCCAATTGTCTGACAATATCCCCCTTTGGCATTGATGGCAACACCAACATTGATGGAAACACTTAGTCATGATAACATTCATGCTTATACTCCTCATCAATGTTTCTATCTCTCCCCCTTTGACATAAATGGAAAATGGTATCTCCCTTTGGGGCTTCTCCCCTTGATTGAACTCTCCTTGGGGATGCTCCCCCTGTTTACATGCCTTTGATTTTTCTCTCTCCCTTCATATGAATAATATCTCCCCCTTTGAAAAAGGGTATCACTCTGAAGTAATATTGATCATTCTTCCCTTGTGACAATCGATCCCCTTGGAAACATGCATCTATGCTCTCTCTCCAAGAATTTACCTTTTCATATGATAAATCTCTCCCCATTTGTCAGCAATGGCAAAGGTATCTTTCCATCCGGGGCTGCTCATCCGGATTATTTTCGGCACGAAATGAGATCGAAGATACAATAGAGAAATGCACAGAGATATCACAGATATTCAATAATATAATATAAATGTATCAGAGATGCAACCATAAACACAAATATACAGTAATATAGGATTTCTATTAATGAAATAAATGTATAGAGACTGTAAAAATACAGAGTGAAATACTCGCTAGAATGGTGGCATCTTATCTCTGAGAAGAGATGTGACGGCTACTCGCATTCACAAGAAGATGATTACAATGAGGCTCTGAAGGCAATTTTACAATAAAAATAAATTCCAAAAACCCTAGACATCTGAAAACCTAACCCTAGGAGATGAAGCGTCAAAATTCATGTGGGCCCCGTTTGGGTAAGTGAGTACATCAACTTCCCGGGGTCGTAACTTTTGCATACGATCTCCGTTTTAGGCGTGTGATAGCTTGTTGGAAAGGTATTGTCGAGGAGATTCATTTTGGGGGATCAATGATTCCTTTGGATATCATTTAGAACCTCTATCTAAAAAAACCTTCATTTGGGCCCTCAAAATGGCCCTTGAAGTTAAAAACTGCTAAAAATAGTAAATTGCCAAAATTGTCAGAATATTGTTTTGAGCCAGTTGGAAAAGGTGGGTGGCCATCGATATCCACCTAGATCAATCCTCCCTCCTTATCAAGAAATGGTCTCCATTGCGTTGAGTTCCCGGGGGAGAGGGAAAAGCATTTGCTGAATCCGCATCTTGGTGAGTTGCTTGCCTTGCTGGAGACATCACGCTACTCAGTTTGTGGAAGTTTTTCATGAACTTGTTGAGGTTGAGGTTGTTCAACAAGTTAGGCTGCATGAGAGGACGATGTGCAGAAGGAATCTTTGTGCTTTGTCGCAACTTTGTCGACTTGCTTCTGTTTGATAAAAGGTGCTCGGGGCGAGGTTGTAGTGGTTGTAGTGTCCTTCTGTTCTTCTTTTGAACAGATTGTGAAGAAGTTGAATTTTGCAGTATGAGATACTACCTTGTGACACTTTTTAGGTGGAACAATAGTTGGAACTACCTCTGGTATTCAGTAGAGATGACCCCCCAAAGTAATAATGACCCTACAGGGTCGAGACTCATAAACAACATGGTGTCTCCACATATGTGGTTGGCCCAAGAGAACATAAGAGACATCCAGTGGGGAAACATTACATAATACATCATCCTTGAAGGGTTGGATGTCGTATAACAACCGACATTGTTTGCTGACACGGAGATCTCGTCCTTGTTGAAGCCACCCGATGTTGTATGGCTGCAGGTGTGGTGTTGTTGACAATCCCAACTGTTTGATGACCTCTGCTGAGATGAGTTTTTTCTGGTTTCTGCTATCAACAATAAAATGCAGCGGGGTCCCCTTCACCCACATCTGTGAATGAAAAAGGCACTCCCCCTCTTCAGGATCTATTGGTTCTTCTGGTTGAATTGTTGTAGTCGTGACAATAGCAGTGGGGTCTGCGTCAATGATATGTCCTTTACCAATATTTTCAGAATCAGATTCTGAATCAGGGTTTGGCTCCTTGTCTTTGATCTCAACCACCAATGATTGTTTTGAGCGACATTCATTGGTGTTGTGCCAAGGGTTTTTGTGGAAATCACACCATTTTCTAGTGTCCTTCTTTGTCTTCCCATGACCCTTCTTTTCCTATGTCTTGGACTGGTTTCCAAGAGATTGTTTGTTAGGGTCATCTTTGTTATACTTTGGTTGTCGCGGATTTGCAGACCCGAATTCCCGTTTGTTCTAGTGCTTAAATTTCTGCTGAATTTTAACAGCATATCGATAAGAAACACCGAGTGATGAGATGTCCAGAAAATCCATTTCAGTCTGGATGTATCTATGTAGAGCCCCACAGTATTTCAGAACCAAATGTCGCTCGGAGTCTTTGATACTTAGCTTGGTGCGCAAGGTATGGAAGGTATTGGTGAACTCCGGAACTTCTTGGCCCCTCTCTTGCCACAATGTGGTCCATCTCATGTACTGGTCCTCATAGTTGCCAACAAGGTAATATTGTTCCTTTACCGCATCCACAAAAAAATCCCAAGTGGGATTGGCCCCATATATTCCAGACTCCTCTGTGGAAATTTTCTCCCAGTAAGTTTCCCATGAATGTTTGACATGAGGGAGAGATTTAAGAAGTGCGAAGGTGATCTTTTCTTTATCAGAAAAATTGTGAACAGAGAAATAACCTTCTAGCAGAGTTAACCATTTTTCTAGGGCTTTTGCATCTATATGTCCTTCAAATGCAGGAATATCAAAATTAACTTGTACCTTCAAAGGCAAGGTGTCTCCAAAGTGGCCACTTGATGAAGATGCACCTGATGCTATCGGCAGGTGTTTAAGGATGTGGGAAAAATTCTCCATCATTTCTTCCCTCTATAGCTTGAGAGCTTGCTCAAGCAACAGATTGATAGAATCGTCTACTCCATCCTTTTTCTTTTCTTCTTCCATTGAGGGTTTCTTGGGTGTGTGAGAGTGATTGTCTTCAAGAGAGACAAGCTTGAGACCCAAATTTCTATACTCGGACCTCTTCGGGGACATGCACTGAAAAAATGATCAAGAGAAGCCTGCTCTGATACCACTGATCCAAATTATTTTCGGCATGAAATGAGATCGGAGATACAATAGAGAAATGCACAGAGATATCACAGATATTCAATAATATAACAGAAATGTATCAGAGATGAAACCATAAACATAGATATACAGTAATACATGATTTCTATTAATAAAATAAATGTACAGAGACTGTAAAAATATAGAGTGAAAGACTCGCTAGAATGGTGGCAGTTTATCTCTGAGAAGAGATGTAACAGCTACTCGCATTCGCAAGAAGATGATTACAATGAGGCTTTGAAGGCCTTTTTACAATAAACAGGAATGCCAAAAACCCCAGACATCTGAAAACCTAACCCTAGGAGATGAAGCATCAAAAGTCATGTGGGCCCCGTTTGGCTAAGTGAGTACATCAACTACCCGGGGTCGTAACTTTTGCATACGATCTCCGTTTTAGGCGTGTGATAGCTTGTTGGAAAGGTATTGTCGATGAGATTCATTTTGGGGGCTCAATCATTTCTTTGGCTATCATTCAGAACCTCGATCTTGAAAAACCTTCATTTGGGCCCTCAAAATGGCCCCGGAAGTTAAAAACTGCTAAAAATAGTAAACTTCCAAAAGTGCCAGAAAATTGTTTTGAGCCAGTCAGAAAAGGTGGGTGGACACCAATATCCACCTGGATCAGCTACTCCCCCTATCAGAACTCTTCCTAAAACTGATCTACCAACCTGAATTGTCCTATTTATGGTGTTTCCTCGTGTACATCTAAGACATATAAGATAAGCATTCAAAAGCATCCAATTTAGAGTAGAAATTACTCCTAGTCTCTGGCGAAGATACTCAAAGGCTTCTTGTGGAAGCGGTTTTGTAAATATGTCTACCACTTGGTAGTTTTTGCCCACATATTTAACTCTGATGTTTTTCTCCACAACCTATTCTCGTAGAAAGTGATACTTTATTGGAATGTGCTTCTTCTTGGAGTGCATCACCGAGTTCTTTGAGATACTGATGGTGCTTGTATTATCACAATAGATTGGAATGGGATCATCATACTCAACCTATATATCTATCAAATTTTGTTTCATCCATAGAACATGTGTACAAAATCATGTTGTTGCAATATACTCTGCCTCGGCTGTAGATAAGGATACTAATGATTATTTCTTGCTTATCTATGATACTAAACACTCACCAAAGTAGAACATTACTCCACTAGTGCTTCATTGGTCATCAATGCAACCTGCCCAATCTACATCTATGTAGGAAATAAGTGATATATCATTTCCTTTTGGATACCATAATCCAAAACCTTATGTTCCTTTGAGATATCTGAAAATCCTTTTTACTACTAATTCATGTGATTATTTTGGTGCTTCTTGAAATCATGCCACCTGTCCAACTGCCTCCATTACATCTGATCTGGATGTTGTCACATATAGTAAGATACCAATCATTGACTTGTATTTCCTCTGTTCTGTAGACTTTGAATCATCATCTTTGCTCAACTTGCAACTAGTTTGCATATGAGTGGTAACTAGTTTGCAATCTTCCATTCTGAACCTCTTTAGCATTTCTCTGATATACTTAGTTTTAGAAATAAAAATTCCTTGGTTTCTTTGACATATCTAAAGACCCAGAAAGAATGTTAGTTCTCCAAGTAATGACATTTCAAATTCATTATGCATGTCCTTTGCAAATTTATGGCTTAACCTGTCTTCGAAAAACAATATCATCAACATAAATTTCAATTAATAAAATACTACCTTGAGTTACCTTGACGTAGAGGTTGTTGTCTGCGCTTCCTTTCCATAGTTCGTAGGGAATTTTTTCATTGTTTTTTATGAGAATTACTATGTTTTGAATGTGAATTGTTGTATGCACTACATGTGTCCAAAAAATATCTTTCAATTTTGAATCCATTAGCATTGTTCGATCCATTTCCTGTGTAATTATCATCCATATGATAATGTTCCTTTGTCTTTGAACCACTCTTTGAACCAATCTATGAATCCATGCTCTCATCCATACTGTCTAAGACTCTACTTGTGCAATTGTCCATAATGTTGACCCATTTATCACTATACTATCATGAAGTCTTGATTAATCCATCAAATTGTACTTCTGCTAACTGACTGCTCTGGATTTGTCTTCTCAAACTATACAAGTTTCTCGAAGGATGGTTCTTTGGTCTGTCACAACTATCACATAGACTCCCCCTATCTAATATTCATATTACTTGGGATTCTCTAAGCTGTATGGCTCAGAACAATTATTTCTCTGATGTGTATTCATCATCATCTTCATTGGTAGATTCATCATCATCTTCATTGGTAGATTCATCATATCTCTGAGCTCTGACTTCTTTCTTTCTGCCTGTGGATTCATCTATAAATGCAATTCCTGAAAGTACAATATCTTGAACCTGTTCCTTATTTACCTGTCCTTCTTTTCTTTCAGTTATTTTCCAAACCTTTATGTATCTAACATCTTTCTTTTCTTTGTAGAATTTTTTTCATCTCGTTTTATTTCCAATCCTCCGATCTCTGGGACCTGGTCTTTGTTCACCTGTTCTTCGTGTTTTCTTATCCATGCTTTCTTATATCTGATATCAGTGTTATCTTTCATGGAAGTATTTATCATGCTTCTACAATCACTAGTTATGTGTCCATAGTTATGACATTTGTAACATTCAATGTTACGTGGAGCCACATATGCACTTATTTCTTGAACATTTATTTTATAATCCCTGCAATCTGCAACCTTATGTCAAAAATTAGTACAATAAAAACAATGACCATAAAAGATATTTGCATACCTGGGAGTGAATGATTTTCTTTGTGGTGTAGTCCTTCTGAATTTCTTCCTTGACTGATCATGATCATGATTGAAGATTGTTTATGTCTTGAACATGAATGGTCTTCTTGAAGATGTATCTTCAATAATTTTCTTAGATTTTGGTTGACCATGATTCCTTCCTTTGAGTACTTCATAACTCTTTCTATTTTCTTCATTCTTCTTTTCTAGCAACCTTGAGTGCTTATCTTCATTCTCTATAATTGATGTGGATGTTTCTGTATCTTCAAAATTCTTGTTGATCTTGACGATTTTACTTCTCAATGTGACAACTTCTTCTTCAAGCTTCTCAACCTCTTCTTCTTTCTTCATTATCTGAGACTTCATGACTTCTTTTGTTCTTTTTGCTTATTCAAGCTAAATTTTTAATGTGATTATTTCTTCTTCAAGTCCTTTCTCTTCTTGACCAAACCCTACCTCAAGCTGGTTTAAATCATTAGTTCTTTCTTTAGGATGATCTGTCAATATTCTCTCACATTTCTGCTTCTTCCTTCTATCCTTCTATGTTGGCTTCCAAATACTGCTTTTGATATTCAATATTTTCTTCAATCTTTTTGGCTTCTTCTAGTTGATTTCTTAAGTTCTCGATGACCTATTGGGATTCTTCAAAAATGTGAACACTTTCCTTTGTTTCACCAATTCTTTCTTGAGTGACTTGTTTTCTTCTCTTAGTTCATCTAAAGAAATAATCAATTCTGCTTCATAATTCTCTTCCTTTTCAATTATTTTTTCTGTCTCATTTCCTTCATGGCATTTTATTTCAGGATGTCCATGTTTTTCACAATTAAAGAAAAACAACATACCTCTGGTGATTATGTACTCTTCATCTTTTGAATCTATTTGGCATGGTGAACATAATTATTCTTGATCTTTATCTCCATCCTCTTTGCCATTTTCTGAATCTACGATGGGTGAATAATATATGTAATGTAAATTATCCCAAATTTCTTTGGCTGATAAACATTTACCAACCTTTTCTCTTACCGGATTAGGTAATCCTTCCCAGATGAAATCCATTGTTATTTTGTTATTCTTCTTCAATTCCTTCTTGGCTTCAATATTTTCCCTTTTTGAACTATCATATCCTGTAACAATTGATATTCAAATATAATGTGCCTGTGCCTGTAAAAAAAACTTCCGTCCTTCTGCTCCACATCTCATACTTAAAACCATTCTGACCAGTAAACATTGGTACTCCATTCTTAGAATAATCCATGATCTCCTTCCAGTGGTTAAACTATTTCCTGAAGGAACCGGCTCTGATACCAATTGTTGGATTACTGAGAGGGGGGTGAATCAGTAATAGATCAATTTAATCCTTTTTCACCATAAAATGAAAGTGTTATATCAATGTAGCATTATCATCCAATAGTTGTAGAGTAAATAAACAATGAACAAATGATCAATCACACACATACAAAGTACACTAGTGTTTTACGTGGAAACCCAAAGTGGAGAAAACCACATAATGTTTTTTCTTATATGTATTTAAGAATTGCATTCATTGGAAGCACCAACTTCCTTCGTTTTCTAGTTGCAACTGGAAGGAGGGTCCAACCCCCTAGTTTCTCAGGCTACAAAATGATGCAAGAGCATTGCTCCAAGCCAGTTATGTGTTGGCCAGCCAACACATCAAAATGTGCATTCGATGGGAGAGGGAGGTGCAGCCTTCTCGATTTTCAAATTTTGAAAATGTAATTAAATGTTGTAAGGCTGGTATAGCCAAAAAGCCATGCATATGTGAAGGCTTTAGTAAAGGTTGCCTTAAATAGGTTGTAAGGCTGAGATCTAGATCCGATTGGGACTAGACAACCATTCAATATAATTGAATGTAAATTAATGAGAGTAGGTAGCTTGGAGGGAAGAGCTCGAGGAGCCCCTCTTTGTAAAAAGATCTTCTTTGTATATAATAGTTAGATTTTTTAGAAGGGAAGAAGAGATATGAGACTTTGTTGCAGTCTGAGCTTGAACACATTGTAATCAGACATTTTTTATCAATACAAATAGAGTAGTTTTTCATGCATGTTGTTGTCCACATGTTTATGAGTTCATGAATGAATGTCTTTATGTGTTGATAATATGTTGTAGATGTATGTTAGGTATGCATTTGCAGGGATAGATAGAATTTACTATCTGTGAGTTTTTTATTCCAGGTTTGGGTTCTTTGAGGCTTCATGCAAGAGGTTGCATGACAAAATACTACGGGTACTATAAGCCAGTGCAAGGAGTCCACTTCTGAATTTTGTGGATTCAGACAAAGACGTGACAGGAGGGTGCACCAGATGAAGTCACTGACTCAAGGAGAATCCTCAAGGTTGTTGAATACCTTGGAGGTAAGACTGTGTAGAAGAGAGCACAGGATAGAGAAAAATCATTGAGGGATTTTGTAGAAGCTCTGCCAGGAGGGCATTGAGCAGGTGCATAGAGGGTACAGAGAAGACAGAATTTATGAGAATTTTGTAAGGCTCTGCCAAGAGGGCACTGAACGAATGCACATGATGCATTAGGAGAATAACTCTATTTTGAGTTCAGCAAGAAGATAGAATCACTGAGGATTCTGGAAAACTCTGCCAGGAGGACATTGAGTTGGTATAGGTGTGCACAGAAAAAAATCTTGTTTGAGTTCAGAAAGGAGAAGAAGTGTCAAGAGGAAGACCTTCATAGGGTTATTGAACACCCTGTAGGCTCAGCAAGGAGTGTTTGAGTAGGAAGTTGCCAGAGGGAATTTGTTGATTAAGGTTGGCTGTCATTGATGTCAACCCTTGAAGAAAGCCCCGTAGCACAAAGGTTTGGGTAATGGACCCAATATTGTTTGATGTAAATATGACTCATTATTGTTTTTTCATGGTTGATAAGAAGTAAATATGGATGAACTCCAAAGTGGTCCCCTTATGGTGAAATCCCTCACGAGAAGACGCTTTGTGGAGTAAGAGAACCCATGATTAATTGTGCAATAATGAGATGAAGGAAAGTGAAATTGTCAGGGAAAATATCCTATATGGATAGTGATTGTCATGTCATTTCCATTGGTATGTGGACTGTCACATAATTCCTCATGGTTAGAGAGTTATGGCCATGAGAATTTGGAAACCCCGTGTTTGGGTAATGGACCCAAGTTTGTTTGATGGGTAACGGTATGAGTTATGATATATTTTTAGATAATACTAGTATGTATGGATAGTACATGTCATTCCATTTATGGTGGTATGTATAACGTCACATAAATCCTCACGGTTTGAGAGTTATGGCCTTACGAAGTTGGAGGACCCTCATATGTCATCTAGAAGCCCCAAAAGGTCAAAGTAGTCAAAGTGG
>ML784641.1:227540-242151 GCA_009831015.1 Picea engelmannii | reverse complement strand
GTTCTCACATTGATAAAACATAGAGGTTGTCAAATAGGGAACTTCAAATCCTCCAAGTCAAGTGTTCCAATCACCATAAGGCAGGGAGATACCCGTGAAGGGTCGAAGGCCGAGGTCCGGTTGTTCTGTGCGTCCCCCCTTGAAGCACCCACCTCTTGGACGGGATCCAGCCCCTAACCCATTTCTTAGGCTGAAAATATAAATGTCGCACTTTGACCGAGGTACCTAGTGACCAACTGTAGGACATCTACCCAGGTGGCAATTGTGGGCTGCAATTTCACCTTGATTGGATTTTGTGTAGCTATTGGGAAATATCACCAGTTCTTTCGGGATATGCCCCCTCTACCCCTCATTTTAACCAGTTATTTCATCCTTCACTAGTGTCTCTTCCAGTGACTTCAGACCCCACTGTTGAGAGCTATTGGAAGGTCCAGTGCTATTTGAGAGGAAGGATGTTACGTCTTCTAGGACACGAGCATTTGCTTTCTTTTGATTCCCCCACGCGAACAAAACCCACTTACCCATATATATGCTTCTTTCTCATGTTATGTATAATGCACATCTGATTACAGTTTGATTTGGATATATATATTGTGTAAACATTCAACGCAAAGGCTCTTTGTTTCTATATTTCTCTCACCACTTGTTGCACACATTCACACAACTAGTCTGACATCATAGGGGAACCACAGAACCCCCGTCGTTCACGACACTTGCTCAACCTCCCTCCTATATTAGGGGGAGTTTCTGGTCGTACCCACTCATCGGTACCTCCTTCACACACTCCTGTGAGTGCTACTATCTTAGGATCAGCTTTGCTTGGTTCTACATTACTTGGGTCTACTTCCCAAGGTCATCTGTTCACTCGCTCTCCTTTACAAGGCAGCGGGGGACCCACTTCCTCTCAAGGAGGGAGCACCAACCCACCTAGTCCCCATCAAGGGTCAGGTTCACAACACACTATGGCTGGAGCTAACCCTCCCACCCCACTACAGATTCCATACTTAACCTCTCTCAACATATCGGATCTCACCAAGCTCACCAATGATCCTATATTGCATGACGCCACATCGCCTGCAATGCCAACAAAACTTCCTTCAGACATACCAAAGTTTGAAGGCAAGGCAGGAGATGACCCCGCCAACCATGTCATGACCTTTCATCTATGGTGTTCTTCCAATAGCATTATGGATGATTCCATCAGACTGCAATTATTTCAACGCACGCTTACTGGCCCATCAGCCAAATGGTATGTCAAAGAAAAATCAGGGTCACATACGACTTTTGAGTCATTGGCCAAAGCATTTTTGACCTTCTTTCAATTACCCATCCGCCATGACAATGGTCTAGAACTATTGTCTAACTTCAAACAGACCTCATCCACCCACATCACTGACCACATTCATGAGTGGCATAGGCGACGTAGTTTGTGTAAAGCAGAAACCACCAAGCAACAGTGCCTCGACTGGTTTCTTAGATCACTTGTTGCTCTCCTTGGAAAGGATGTCGCTTCCACCTTCCCTCAGTCCGAAGAGGAAGCCATCAGTAAGGCCCAACAGTACAACCTCATCTATGCACAGTCAGGGTACTTATACACAGTACTTCCTGATCTTCCAAAACCTGTGTCGTTTGGCCAAGACAAACCTGGGATGTCTCACTCAGAAGACGGGCTCATAGGTGCCACCACACACCATGGCCCGCAACCCCAACCACCACCGATGTATGGAACACCTCAATACCCGCCGGTATATGGGGGCACTCCTTATTACCCCCCACCCACTTATCAACAACCATACCCTGTTGCTATACCTCCACCCATCATTGGACCACCACCGGCACCTCCCATACATCCACCTATTCTCACAACCAGTGGTACTCCCTCAACATCAGCTTATAGTACTAGTGAAAGAACTACGCCTTCATATGTACCTTATGGATCGGTACCACTGCAAAATCCATACTTCCCCTTTCCTGGTCCTCCACAACCCATGGCTCCCCCACATCCACATGCAGGGGTAAATTTTGTTCAACCTTCTGTTGCTCAACAATACCAAAATTTTGAACAATTGAATACAGCCAACCCAACTCATCCATCGAAAAATACCAAGAAGAAAGGAAGGAACAGGAACAACAACAACCCTGGTCAAGGCGGGAATCAACCCCCACAACACCAACCCACTGGGGGCAACCAGAACCAAGGGAACCAAAACCCCCAAGGGGGAAATAACAACAAACGCCAAGGGCGAAATAATGTTAAAACCATCTTCCCTTGTGCTCTTTGTGGCGAGTTCGGTCATTACACTCACCATTTCCCCCAGATCACTGATTTCAAAAGGTTGAAAGACTCTGGGAGTCTTCCCCCTTCTCCTACACAAACTTCCCCTCAGCAGGCACCACAACAATATGTACAACAACCCCCTCCTGCAGTGCTGCAAAATCCTATCCCACATCAAGGTGTGATCAACACCCAATAGGACATGTAGCATCCCCCAACTCTGGTGGGACGATACCACAACCCCAACAATCTAGCAGAGCGTACAATTCTCCTCACCAGTGAGGAAGAAATCCTTCTACAAACACGAAATCGTCAGTATCCAGCTGAGTCTACTGCTATCTCTCCAGAGACAAACCCTACCCAAACGGGACCCCCGTTGGTGATCCCTCGCCCGCCCGCCGAACCACTACTTCGCATCCCTCGCATCCCATTATGCAGGAATGTTCACAACCTGCAGGCTAGGGCAGCTCATAACTATAGCTTGGTAGATGACTTAGCATAATCCCCGGCTGCCATGTCAGTCTTGGAAGTCCTCCAGACTTGTCCTACGCAGCAAAAATTGTTACTTTCCACCTTGGGGGCAGTCGACCCCACCGATACTCGACTCATCACCTTTGATATTGATAGTGGAGAACCCCGTCTTCCTGCCTTGATCGCTTTTCAAATACCAGTGAAAATACGGAACATCACAGTTCATCGGTGTATCATCGATGAAGGTGCCTCTACGTGCATCATGTCCAAAACAGTATGGTAGAAACTCGGTTCCCTAGAACTCATACCCTCTGCCATCACATTACGAGCTTATGACGGATGACCATCCTCTCCTGAAGGGCTCTTCCAAAATGTCCCCGTTGAACTCAAGGGAAAGACTATCCTCATAGACATTGAAGTTATCGACGCTCCACTCGATTATAATATCCTATTCGGTCATAGCTACATGTACGCTATGAAGGCAGTGGCCTCTTCCATCTTTAGGACCATGATGTTCCCCCACAATGGGAAGATCATGACCATCGACCAAGTCTCACATTATGAGCCTAACCCATCTGCCAACCTCGATAACATTATTCCTCTCATCCACACCAACCAAGACGCCTACCCACTCATCGAGATGGGTCCAAGGATTTTCAAAGATCCATCCTTATTAGGGCCATACCATGGAGCACCACCACTCCTTCCCCCTAATCACGTATGCGTCGTCTCATCTAACGGAACTCACACGGAGGATACTCTTCCTCCTCAGGAGGCTTCCGTCATTCCTGACGTCTCAATAGTCACAGAACCACTCCAACGGGAGCCTCCTATGCACCCATCGACCTCAACAGTCCATGAATCCACATCCCCTCAAGGGCATAGTCCAGTTTTGGAAACACTCCCCCAACCCCTCACCCAAATTCCCTTCTTTTACCCTCCACCAGGTATCGAATCTTTTCAGGTAGCCGCAACGCTCACACTACCAAATATGGTGCTAGAAATCCCAGTTTGGTATTTACACCCACCATAGATGGTCCCTCAACCATCCCTGCCCCCACAGGAAGGACTTCCCATGACGATTCCCGTCCTTACCCCCACTACCCCCATACTCACAACCCCCCCTGCTACAGCTGGGGGCAGGAGGAAGAAGAAGGAGCCCACCGCCCCACTTCCTCCACGCATCCCACCACCTTGCACACTATGTGAGAAAGAGGGCCACCAAACTAATAATTGCCCATCACTACCTGAATTACAGAATTTGATTCCCCCCAATCAAACTCCCACAACACCCATCGCTACTGCAAGTACCACTACCACCAACCCTTCCAGTAGTAAAGGGTTGAGGACCAAATACGCTTGTGCTATATGTTCAGAGTATGGCCATTACACTCATCATTGCCCAGCACTGCCACACTTTCGGCAGATGTTAGTGGTCGTACGCCAGAACTTCCAGAACAACCCATGCCCTGCTACGTCCTCATCCAACGTCACTGACATTCACTATGTCACTACTTCAGCCAATGAACGTATGAGATGTCCTTTCTCTCTCTGCAATTCACTAGCTCATTTTACATACCAGTGTCCTATGATCCTTGCATACAGGCGACGTCAATTGGCCCTGCTTCACCAAACTGCAGAGGTGATACTTGACATTACCCCGTCACTTGAATATCTTCATGTCACTTCTCCCGAGCCCGAGGCACTCCCAACGCCTCCATGGTTCTTAAACAACATCTCTGAGGAGTTACCCCGCAATCCCCCTAACTCTCTTTCTCATTCCCCTATGGAGACTTTCCACCCAACCACCACAGGTACTCCTCAGTACTTCAATATATGGTTCATGTCGAGTGGACCCTCACCATCTACTCACACCACTCCCCTTGCTTCTCCAGCGGGGGGCAATCACACTAGCACTGAGATCACTCCTGATGACCCCTTGTATTCCCAGTGTTTTCACAGCGACGAGGAAATACTGGAAGAGATACACCACCCAGACTGTCCCTGGGATGCACTACATCATCGTGCACTCTTCCTACCACAGGAATCCCTCATGCCTCCTAATCAAAACCCCATTTACGTAGTCGAAACCAAATATTTTATTCCGTCCGGGCCCATTGATTGGTTCAATAAACCCATTCCTGCCCCTGATGCATTTGAAGAAGGAAACATGGCCAACATTTCCCCCACCATCAAAATTGACATTTCCATTAAAAACGACATCGTTGAAGAAATCATCATTGGAGCTGCTTGCACTCCTCAGGAAATCGCCGCATATAAAGCCCTCTTCCAGGAATATAGGGATATTTTCTCCTGGTCATACACCGAAATGCCTGGCCTTGACCCATCTATTGTCGAGCATCGCATCGAAACCTGGCCTGACATCACACCAATTCACCAGAAACAGCGACCGACACCCATCCAAGGCCACGGCTATCAAAGCTGAAATTGACAAATTACGTACGGCCGGGTTTATTTACCCCATCACTTACACTTCATGGGTTTCCAACCCTATCCCTGTCAACAAAAAATAGGGCACTATCGACGTTTGCACAGACTTTCGCCATCTCAATAATGCATGTCCAAAAGACAACTTTCCAACGCCTTTCATCGATCAAATTATCGACGATTGCGCCGGCCATGAGGCTCTCTCCTTTATGGACGGCTTCTCTGGCTATAACCAAATTCAAATCCACCCAGCCGATCAATATAAAACCACATTCATTACCCCGTGGGGTACCTTTGCATATCGTGTCATGCCTTTCGGCTTAAAAAACGTTGACGCAACCTTCCAGCGGGTGATGACATACATCTTTCACGATCTGGTTGAAATCATCCTCGCCTACTTAGACGACCTCACAGCTCGATCCAAGAAATGCACCCAACATCTCAATGATTTACGAATCATTTTTCAACAGTGTCGTCAGTACAACATCCGCTTGAACCCCCTCAAGTGTGTGTTCTGTGTCACCGTCGGGAACCTCCTCAGTTTTATCGTTTCTCAAAGTGGTATTACCGTGGACCCCCTCAAAGTCAAAGCCATCACCGAAATTCCACCTCCCCGGAATTTACGACAACTTCAGAGTCTCCAGGGAAAAGCTAACTTCCTCATTTGCTTTGTCCCCGATTACGCCATACGCGCACATGGTTTTCTTCGCTTACTACGTCATGACATCCCCTTTCACTGGGACAACTATGCCCAACAGTCCTTTGACGATCTGAAAGCAGCGCTTTCAAATTCACCTTTAATTAGTGCACCTGACTATAATCGCGACTACATCCTCTACGTATCAGCATCAGCTGTATCAGTAGCCAGCGTCCTCGTCCAGCTCAGAGATGACAATCGTGAACACATCATTTACTACATTAGTAAGAACCTCTCAGGGTCGCCCTTGAAGTATAAACATGAAGAGAAGCTTGCTCTTTCCGTTGTCCTTGTAGTCCAAAAACTGCGCCATTACATTCTGCTTCGCACCACAAAGGTCGTCGCAGATTCAAACCCTATGCAGTACTTGCTTAGTCGTCGACAAGTTAATGGAAAATTCACTCGATGGATCATTAGCCTTCAGGAATATGACCTCGAGTTCTCAACACCAAAGAGTAAGAAGGCCCTCGTTCTAGCCGAATTTGTCACGGCCCTTCCCTCTGACACTGCCAGTGCCCCTGTCAACACCGACTTTCCCAATGAGCATCTCTTTTACATCACCTCAGATGATCCTTGGTATGGCGACCTCCTCGTCTACCTACGAACTCAAAATTTCGGTAACCACCTTACACGAGATGATCGTCGATGTATTCGCCATCAGGGCCCCCGCTATCTCCTCATCGGAGACATCCTATACCGGCAGGGCGTCGATACCATTCTTCTTCGATGCCTGACTATTGGTGAGGCCGGAAAATTCTTAAACGACTGTCATAGTGGCGCATGTGGGGGCCATATTTCGGGTATATCCATGGCTCAAAATATTATCTGAGCCGGTTACTGTTGGCCTACGTTGTTTCACGATTTCATCCATGCCGTGAAACATGGTGAGCAATGTCAACTCTATGCCAACAAAGCCTGGGCACCCCCCGCCCTTCTTCACCCTGTCATTACCGCCAGCCCCTTTTGTAAATGGGGCATCGACTTTATGACTTGTAATCCCCCCTCCATCAATGGCCACAAATACATTGTTGTTGCCGTTGATTACTTCACCAAATGGGCCGAAGCTATGCCTACTTTCAACAACACCGCTGACACTGCAGCGCGCTTCTTCTTTAATGACATCATATCCCGTTTTGGCGTACCACTCCAACTTGTTTCCGATCATGGGAAACACTTCGAGAATGAGATCTTCATCGAACTCTCATCTCGGTTAGGCTTCTCTCATGATTTTGCCTCACCATATTACCCTCGGTCAAACGGACAGGTCGAGGCAGTGAACAAAGTCCTCAAGACCATGTTACAGCGCACGGTTAATAAACATAAAACCAATTGGCATCATATGTTATTTTATGCACTATGGGCTTATCAAACGGCAGTAAAGACCGCTACGGGTTTCACGCTATTCCATTTAGTCCATGGGGTCAAGGCAACTCTTCCCATCGAGTGCGAAATTCCCACCTTACGCACCTCAATTGAGCTATTACCTGACACTGCTCCAATGGAGCAGCGCTTGCTAAACTTGGAGTCGCTGGATGAAGATCGTCGATCTTCGTTACAGAACAACGAGGCAGCTAAAAAATGATCCAAAGCTACCTTTGATCGCCATGTCAACCTTCGATCATTTCGCGAAGGCGACCTTGTCCTGGCTTATGACATCGCTCATGATACCTTTGGTCACGGAAAATTCGAATCACTTTGGCATGGCCCCTACATTATCCAACATTGCCTCACCAAAGGCACATATATCCTGGCCTCCCCCGAAGGCCTCTCGCTCAAGGAACACGTCAATGGGTTATACCTCAAGAAATTTTATTCTTAGAAGTAGTTTTTCTACTTTAGCTTATTTTTTCTTGTTTAGTGTTTTTAATATTTTTCTCCTACCCTCTCGTCTAAAAATATCCTTTGTGCTATTGACAGATGCTTCATCCACCAGCATACCAAATTGGTTATGTCGACGACGTCGGTCATTGGACGCAAAATCTCGCTTCGGCGGCTTGGGCTCTTTACACCCCCTCACATAAAATGCTACACTCAAGCGGCATATGTTTGGGGCCAGCAACCAACAACCAAGTCGAATTTACTGTTGTCATTGGCCTCCTGGCTGACGCCCAGCGTCATCATATTCATCACCTTAGCGTCTTCCTCGACTCTCAACTAGTCGTTCTCCAGCTCAATAATGTATACCGTGTACGCGATCCATGTCTCTTTCACAAATACTTGTAGGTTAGACTGTTATCTCGACATTTTGATTCCATTACATTTACACATGTTCCAAGACAATTGAATCAAACTACAGATCAAATAGCTAACATGGTGTTAGATTGGCATATATCACATCAAGCTACACATACATAAAACATCTCATAAA
Source organism: Picea engelmannii (assembly GCA_009831015.1). Lineage (NCBI taxonomy): Eukaryota > Viridiplantae > Streptophyta > Pinopsida > Pinales > Pinaceae > Picea > Picea engelmannii. Next base: position 233,892 of record ML784641.1, on the reverse strand, counting down.
TCTTGTCACAGCATATAGATAGAATAGACATCATCATCAACAAAAACCACATGTAAACGACACCAGGATCTCAAAATATGTATACTCATATATATATAAAGGCCTATCAAGCCATCCGAATGTTTACATACAAAACATACATGTATCCGCAGGCCAGTGTAGCACCTCGATACAAAAATCAACTCACCAGCCTATATACAACCAAAAAATATACATCAATCATGGTGCCTCTATCGCACCACCACTTGCTCCTCCCTCCAGAGGAGGTGGTGGCCCACCACCACCTGCCCCAGGCAGTGGTGGAGGGCCACCCACAAGACCCTCCTGCCCCGACGGCAGGCGTCCACTAGTCATCGCGGCAAGCACAACTGCTCGTCGCACTATAGACCGCCATGGTGGCGGTACTCCTATACACTGCTCTAGGAACCCCTCATCTTGGATGCGTATCCACATGCCCTTAGGCACGTCCTGGAACACCATCTCCAGACGACGACGTATATCCTCAAAGTCCACTCCAGCTGCCGTCGGAGGAGCATGTGATGGCCCCGCACCAGGGTCATCAAACCGGTGCCGTCTCGCCACCCTCTCAGGCTCTGCTGGGCGACCCGCGACAGCCTCTCGCCACCGCCTCTCTCCCTGCAGTCGTCCATCCGGCTCTCGCCTAGCTGGCACTCGCTGCATCTCCACCTCACGCCCACGAGGTGCCACATCTGCACATGCACCAAACAACAAACAACAAATCATATCAGCATCTCTATCACATATATATATATATAGACTGATATCTCAAAAAAACAACATAAGATCAAAAATATGCACAAATGCTAAAACGTACCTCGATGGTCGAACACCTCCCCTGGAGGCAGCAACATGTCCGGGTCACCCTGAAAGTCAACCCCAGCATAGGGGTACTAAAGTACTAACTGTGGCATCTGTCGCCATATACGTGTCGCATCTGCTGAAAAATAATGTCCACCTTCACCACCACCGTGGCGAACCAACATTGTAGACCACCGCCTCAAGCGCAGCTTTCGTGCCTCTGGCACCTCTAGCAAAACCCTCGGGTGCAGCATCGGCACCCTCTCCAAAAACCAGGCTACCAGGATCGAGCCAAAAGCAAACTCTACTACACCTGTGGACCGACAACGGTCCAACTGGGCGATCATCCGCGCATGCAGCGTCAACCCCCATGCGAACTACTCGCGGCCCACCACCACCCTCTCCAGCACCAACAGCTAGCCACCACTAATCCGTTGGGTCGTAAGTGACCCGTATACATGAAAAATCATCGCCGCTATGCAATGATGAGCCAGAGAGTCTAGAGCACTAATGATCACCACAGTTCCCGACATGAAGTTCTCACCCGAACAGTATCGAGCCCCAATCGTCGCCAGGGGTGTATCCCTCGGTAGCATAGGCTCTGCCGGTAGGGGCATTCCCTGAAAGGGGAACCCAGTCAGAAAGTATACATCCTCCACCGCAGTGAAGGGGATCTGCTCTCCTCGCATGAGGAAGCAGTGCAGCTCCGGACTCCACATCTCGAGATGGAACTGTAGTAGGTACTCCTGCACCCGTATCAACGGGCACTCAAAGAACTTTAGCAACCCACAGGTTGCGAACGCTGCCCGCACCCCAGGCCCATCATTGGCCACAGCCTCTCGCAACTGGGCCCAATCTTGCTCGTACCACTGCACTGGCATCCTCACAGCTGGCCACCTGCAAACAACATAGAGTCCTATATTAGCTCAAATACCCATCAAACAGCATTAAACAGACTCATTTTTACCCTTAAACCTTGCCTCAAAGGCGCGGTTTTTTCACCCACAGGCGCGCACACATGCGCGCCTATTCACTATACAGGCGCGCATATATGTGTGCCTGTTCATCATACAGCCGCGCCCAGGTGCGCGCCTGTCCAACCCACAGGCACACACTGATGCATGCCTATTCAACCCACAGGCGTGCACCGATGCGCGCCTGTTCAACTCACAGGCGCGCCCCTAGGGCGCGCCTTAAATTCCTCCTCTCGCGCACCCGTGCGTGTATATTCGGTTGACAGGTGCGCACGTATGCGCGCCTTCTACCGAATCACCCACGCATGTGGGCCCACACCCCATCAAAAAACCCCTAATTACCCCTATACATCCCCCCGTACCCGTCCTGCCCAAAAATTGGAAACCTATTTCTATGCAGGATGATCAGACCACTAACCTGATACTCGCAAAACACCAATCGGATGCCTCGTCCTCCCTGAATCTCCAAATCTCCTCTGGAATCTGCTCGTCCAGTCACTGTTGCAGCAGGTACAAATGAGGTGGCAATGTGGGCCCTACAGCTATATATAGGCCTTTTGCCAAACTTCTACTCATCATTCCGGGAGCCCAAGGTGTCCATTTTTCAAACCATCTTCAGCCACGGGATCAGCATCCCGCCACCTACATCACAACAGTCTCGGGGTCCCTTTTCGTCCTAGGCCCCCGAGGTGCCTTTTTTTCATATCATGGTCAGGTACGCACGCGCATAGTCACATTTGTCAAATACATGCTTATCTCTTTGATTCTCTTCAGATATAGTTCACTTTGGGTATTTGGTTGTTCTGTGTGCAGGTACTTGCTCATCATTCATCAATCTCATCCCTTCAGGTATATACTCAGCACTGGCATGTAGTCTCTCCCACTGTATTGCATTTACATTTCCAGTCACACCCTTTGATATTGACCTTTAGGACCCTCATTCCCGGCTCTGCAGTACCCACACCTCCATTTGCATTTTCGGTACTGTAACCCGGTAGCATTCTCACCCACATGAGTTGTCCCATTCATAGAACCTTTTGACACTTTTGACACTCATGTTGTTCTTCATTACCCTTTAGGGATGGGAGTCCCGATAATATTTCATCATGTCGTGAATCAACCACAAACTCCTTCTCTTCATTTTGCTAGCTTTCCCACATGGACTCCCAGATTATCTCTTTATGGTTCTATTTTTTTCCCTGCACCTCCGCAGGATCATGAACCCTCCATTTCATCCACAATCAGTTTTCCCATCTGTGAACCTACCTTCATTTCACCCACCTCATACAGAAACTCACCAATGGGGCCCCCACCCTTCATCAGTTTTCCAAGAAAATTATGCCCTCCCTGGGGCATGCATTTTACATTGGGGCACCCATTTCTGTATTTGTACATTTCTCCCCAAAATTATTCATTATTTATTGTACAAACGCCTGTATTTCTAGTCATTACATTTTCTTTTGTCATCACCGAAGGCGACTTGCTTTCTTTTGGCCACACGCAACCCATGTCACCCTTGGTTGGAGTTCCTTATCATCTACCCTTGTCGTCATTGTCCATATCTTCAAAGTACTCCATAGGTCACTTACCTCTACCCTCTGAATTTGTTCACCTTGTCCCGCCTCTGGCACAACTTATCACCGGTCTTGTCGTCCCCCTGACACTTGACCTTGTTACACGGTTGCAGCCACTTTTTATCTCATACATCCTCCAACCATAGGCATTCTTGAGTCTTCCCACTTCTTGACTTCATCTATGTACCTCTGTCACTTCCTCACCTCAATAGATTCCATGAAGCCCGTTGCTTTTGGGAGTCACGTCCCCCTTTTGTCGACATCAGCACAATTTTTCGAAAGGGCGACAGTATCTTGATTCTCATTCTCCATTTAATGAGAGATCTCAGACGGCATAGGGTGAAACACCATTGCTCCCTGCTGTCGTTGGCCCCCATAGCATTCGACGCCAACACTTTCTCATGCTATGGTGGGTCTTACTTTGCGACTATTGCAGTTATTTTTGTCATTTTCCGAAGACCTCTGAACTTGGTAGGGCCATCAATGCCCGCATCATCGTCGCTGCTTATTACCGCGATCATTGCCTATTCTTCAGAGTATGTTCCTTTGCAGAATTGTCTTCTGCCTTTATCATTACCGCCCCCGAGGGTGCTACAGTTGTCTACACCAACACTTCAGTCATCTTTTTGTTTCAAAGTTACATAACACGAGCATGGGGCATGCCCGCCTCGTTTGTACACAGTTGTATATTTTACACACCTTTTGGAAGGTCGGGTCCTACTAGTTCCTTTCTCTTCCAACGGATTGCTCTCACCGCTCCCACTATTGCTCTCTCTTACAACAACATTCTCAGTAGAAGAAACATTTATGGATTTCGGCTATACGTATGCTCCTAACCTCATCCATCAGGGGGCATCTGTTATCACTGAAATTTCATCTGCACATGGCGACAAGAACTCAGCATCGTCAAGCAGTAATGAAGTCATTCATTCCATTGAATTAATCACATGGCATTCCAAAAAGGACAAAAACTATACAAAGTAACCAAAAACTGAAGGGCGCTTTGCAGAATTTGGGTGCGCGCACACATGCGCAGAACAGAAACGTACCATGCGCGCATACGCGCACGATGCGCGGCTGTTGGCGCAAAAACCCGTGCACCTGCTAAACGGTGCATTTATTGAATTAGTCGGCCTCCCAACCACTTATGGATTAGCTCCCAAGCTGATTTGACTCCCAAATCTGAGCTGAATCCACATGGTAGGCTGGTCAAAGACCTAATGAATCCCTAAAGAGCCCCTTTTCACACTTCAAAGAAGTTACATAATCACCCAATGCAATGCTATAAAAAGCCATGAAGAAACATCATTTTCTCAAGGAATTTCATGTAATGTTATGCTGCTTAGATTTTTTTAAGGACTCACTCCTTGACAATAACACATTAGCACCATTTCATTGAGCTATCCACCTCTCCATTGAGTGGATGTGCTTGGAGTTCTTTCACCATCATTTTCATTTTTCTTATTGTAAGGAGAGCAAGTTTGTGAGGGCACAAGAGCCTTCCTTTGGAGGAAGAAGGGACTCATAGTCCCCTTTCTTCATTTTGCTTTGATTTCATCAATAGATCAGCCTAAAAACATTGGTGATATTGGTCTTTTTGTGTTTTTTATTTCTATATCCATATGCGTTTCATTTTAGTTTGTTTTAGTTTAATTCTTGCTTATAGTTTTGTTTTTCTTTCTCTAACTCTTTCCTCTACAGTTGTCATGCTCAGCAAGACCCAACTGGGCATGTAATCACCTCTTATTTGCTCACAATGTGACGTAAAGGGTGCAAACAGCCTATTTCAACATTTTGGCTATCGGGAGATACAAAGGGAAAGAGTCAAGACCCTGTTGCTTATGGAGCTTGATTATCTTCCTAATTTATAGGTCTTTTGCTTTCAGCCATGTTTATACCCCATGAAGTATTTACACCCCAGAAGTATGTACACTCTTCCACGTGGGGGAATGCAGAGGAGGGGTACCCCCTCGGCGGGGTCCGGGGGGCCTATCCCCCCGGCTAAGGGGTCTGGGGGCAAGCGGGCCCCTAGAGGGGGTTCAGGGGCAGCGTCCCCCGATGGGGGTTCGAGGGAGAACCCCCCGAAGTAAAAATTAGCTTATAAAAGTATATTATAATTTCATTTTAAATCTGGACCGTTCATTATAAGGTCACAGATCTAACGGTAGAGATTATGTTAGGGTTTTTTTCCCTAGAAGGCAACCCTCTTTTATGAGCGAAATGTATTGCGGCTATGGTTGATGGTAAATATTGTATTCTGAGAGAGGAGACTGTGAGAGAAAGAAGAGGAAGTTACAGCGGGTTTTGTTGTAGGTTGTATCCCTTCATTTGATGGATAATAATAAAGGAAGGACCTGGCAATTTCTCTGGTGGACATAGCCCACACTGGGTGAACCACGTAAATATGTGTCTCTCTTGTATTGTGTGTCTTCTGTGTTTTGTTTCTGCATTTTTTTTATTTTATTTCTCCATGGTCCTATTTTTCTAACAACTGGTATCAAAGCATAAGGTAACTCGCAGGAAAAGAGGGTTCCTGGTTCGAGTGGGAGCAATGTCGGAAGATGGAAAGTTTAGGGTCGAGAAATTCAATGGCCAAAACTACCAGTTATGGAAGATGCAGATGGAAGACTATTTATATCAGAAGGATCTATTCCTACCATTGAGCGGAGTAGCAAAGAAGTCGACGGCCATGAAGGACGAAGAATGGGAGATTCTTGACAGAAAGGCTCTAGGAACGATATGGCTGAGCCTGGCAGCGTCGGTGACTTTCAATATTTCAAAAGAAAAGACAACGAAGGGTTTGATGGACGCGTTGGCCAAATTGTATGAAAAACCCATGGCGTCGAATAAGGTATTTCTAATGAAGAGATTATTTAATATGAAGATGTCAGAAGGTGGGTCTATTGCAGATCATTTAAATTAATTTAATACGGTTACTAATCAACTAAGTTCTGTAAAAGTGGACTTTGATGATGAGGTTAGGGC